>JAGFBZ010002360.1:0-45000 GCA_018398805.1 Hirundichthys speculiger | reverse complement strand
GGCTCCAGAGTAGTCAGATGTATTACTGGTAGTGAGTAAGAGTGAGTACAGGACAGTGGTGGACAACTTTGTCACATGGAGCAAGAGAAACCATCTTCAGGCCAATGCGACGAAGACTAAGGATCTGGTGGTGAACCTGAGGGGAACTAAGGCTCCAGTAACTGCTATCAACATTCAAAGGGTCAGTATGGACGTGGTGGATTAGTACAGGTATTTTGGGGCGTACTTAGACGGCAAACTGAACAGGTCCAAAACTGTGGATATGGTATATAAAAAGGGCCAGAGATGGCTGAGTTCCTTTAACATCTGCTGGATGATCCTACAGATGTTCTATGAGTCTGTGGTGGTCAGTGTCATCCTCTATGCTGTTGTCTCCTGGGGCAGCACACAGAAAGCACTGCACTCATTTTATATATAACTTTTTTTTTCATGTAATACTGTGTACACTGTTTACATGTGCAAATGTGTTTATTTTTGCTGGAGTCTTTATATATTTAACTCAGAGGGATGGGTATTGTATTTGTATTTAGACCACCTTCTGTTGGGAAGCTTGTAATGATGAGAATTTCCCCTCGGGAATTAATAAAGTAATTATGATTCTGATTACTGCACTTCAAGTGTTAATGTTTCACAATGGGGAGACACGTTGATGTCTTCAAGACAATTAGCTAAAAAAAAAAAAAAACTGCAATAGTTGAAGGCTGGGACTTTTTTTCTCTATTCAGTCTTCCAGCCAACTTCGTTTACTATAAAAACTGAAGACAGGAAGGGGAACTCAGTTTATTCTTTCTTGATCTAGTGGCTTCATGAATTATTAGTATCGCTAGGCAACCAGTAGATATTTTAGGAAATTGCTACTTGAAGCAGAGAAATTGTTATCTATATGCTGTCACACAGCTTGTCTACAAACAAAATTATTCCAACCTTATGGGGAACAATGTACTTCTATATTTATGAGCATGGCAACATTTTTAAGACATCATGAGCTCTATTATTTTAAATGGTAAATACTCCCAGACTTGATTATTTTGCATATATCAAAACACTCATTTGATTTTATTTTGTTTTCTTCATTGAATTTTGTAATATGTGTATAATAAGTGATTTACTGATTTGCATAAATGTCCATTATCGTAGCTCATCTAAAATCACTAAATATCTCTGCAGAGCAGATAATTTTAACTTGTAGGAAATGCTTGCTTGACTCAAGCTCCTCATCTGCAAAGTATTTTTCCATTTTATACTCAATATTATTTCAAATGGTTATTATCAGGCGTACTAGCTAATCGATTAGCAGTGGTTTCTCCCCTCGGCTTTGCTACTCTCAACCCACTCAGTATAACGTATTTTTAGTCATTCCTTTCCCCCCTTTACCAACAGTAATTTATACTTTTTATTTTAATTTTTCAGCACTGCAGGTGAGGCTTACTGATTAGAAGCTTCATACCATTGTAAATTGATTATATTAGCTGTAATTACTGACATGCAAGTGCCCTTTTACAGGTTACTGACCAGTTAGAAGGCCATGAAGGTCGAGGCTGTAGCTAACTCCGTCATCCAGGTGATGGTTACCTGCAACTAGGTCACACACGGGTACTGTAAAGCCTACAGACAATGGACAAATTCATTGAATATATGGCTCTTTTACGAGTTTAAACTTGGTTAATGATCAATTTAACGCGTTCTGGGGGGGTTCCTGCTGAAAGCCAGCTGGATAAAGAAAGAGAAGAGGAGGGAAAAAGGCACAAATATACTGGCAAAATTGTACAGGACAGAATATATAAGTAGTAGTAATTAGCCATTAGCTGGAGAACTAAAGATTCCATGTACTTATATTATGTCTGATACATTGTTAGTACATGCACAACAGAGATAAACAGAATGTAAGCAGTATCACTGAGGTGGTTTGAGGGTCAGGCTGCAGGTCAGCATGTTGGTTGATATCCCAGAGACACCTACATAGACAGGTGGAGGTAAACACTGGGATGGTCAGTAGGTGAAACTGCAGGTTAGTATGTAGCTCTGGAAACTCTGACTTGTAAACATATAGAGAAAGAAAAACAGGGGTGCGGGACAGCACAAGAAACTACAGGAACAGTGAAGAGCAGTTACATTTATGAGGTGCTTCTAATAAACTTTGAGTACAGCTGAAGGAAGAGGAGGAAAGGAGGGAAGAGAAGGGTTGATTATCATATTAGTGTCTCCCTGCAGTGTAGACCTATAGCAGCATAGCTATGATGAGGCTATGTTTCAGACCAACCTGCTCCAGTCTTGGTTTCAGCCATTCCAATAACTGTAGCTATGGCTTTTAGTCTAACTCACTCATTTTTTTTTTTAATGAACTTTAAAACATTTTTGAATGTGCATGGGAAAGCTCTATCCATAAAATACAATAGTTCAATCTGACATTGACTTTTTTTTGTTATTATTCTATTTTTTTAACTTTTGTTTTGAGATGATGCTGATAAATCAACACAAGAAAATCTAATCTTCAGGGTCAAAGTGACCAGCTGGATTAAAATCAAAATCTGATGGATTTACAATGAAAGAAAAATTAAAAATTGTTTTTGAACCAGAAATGGACAAAAATAAGAAAAATCAAAATAACAGATGAACAATGTGAACATGTTGTCTGTATATATGTGAGTCTGTGAGTCTCCACAGCACACAAGTGACACATCATTACATTAGAATAAATAGTCTGCGTAGATTATTACAGGATTTAAACATTTTTTTTTTCTTTTTCATAGTTGGTCACACTATATCTTTGTTGAGCATTCTAGGAAATCACAACTACTTTGTAAGCCAGTGAGTCAACAAATGTGTCTGGGCAAATTAAGAAGGGGATACACATGTTTGCAAAGGAACAGATAAATAATTGAAAAAAAAAAAGTTTGATTTTCAAAGCAGATGTGTTTTCTTTCAAGCCATCTACTTTGGTTCAAAGTTTGTGGAGATGCATCAAGATAATTTTTATAATGAAATGGTGTTGGTGTGTCTTATGGTACAACTCCATCTCTCATTGTGCTCCGTCTTCACCTCCTTTAATCAATCATTTCATATCCTGTTCTTAGAATTTTCAAATTAAAGTCTGTGAACATCTTGTAATTAGAGATAGCATGAAATGGCTCATTTAATAGTGACTGCATGCTATTCCTCTATTCAGAGTGGGACATTTCTTATTTGCCTTTAAGGCAAATTACATCAGGGAAATGAATAACCACTGAATAAATATGATTTTATACATCAATACAACCTCATTATTTACACAAACACCTGATTGCCAGTAACAAACTGCAAAAGCAACAAAATGTGCAGCAGCACAAATGTTCCAAATATTAATGTCATTACTAACATGGACATTTAAATGTGTTGTAACCAGCACCAGATATGCACCCACACATGGACACAGCATGTCCTGAACGTTTCTGACACTGCGTTTGCATCGCAGTCTAATTGAATCATCATGTTTATGGTGACATACGCATAATACGTCCGTCTTTACATAGATGCTGCTTTTACCGTTTAGTGTTAGGCTTCTGATTTCTGGGTCGGACAGACGGAGGGAGATCGACTGTGACAAAGGCTGATCCAACAGTGAGCAAAAGAGAGGAAAATGTGGAAAGACATGGCAGGGAGGGAGACATGAAAAAGCTGCTACTGCGCTTGCATTTTTTTGGCTTATATCTGTTTAACGTGCATCACTAACCTAAACAGAGAACAAAATCATCAAAGTGTTAAAATAAAATATCTTTTCAAATTTGAAAGTGCTTTTGAATCAATTTCTGTGAGGAGATTTGACATATCCCTAAACGCATTTGTGTTTTACATGGTCAAACATCAGTGCAGAATTTAAACTACATGACTTAAAAGTTGACGCGAAACAAGTTAAATCTAGAGGCAAATAAAAGGAGGTTGAGAACAAGCAAGTAAAGATGGCAGCAGAAGTAGAAATCCAGAGCAACAGCAACATCAGGAAAAAGCAACAAGAGAAGCTTGAGAAATACCAAGGTTTTAAAGGAGGAGCTAGAAAAGATGTAGGTTGTGGAGGCATATTTGGTGTCCGATCCCGAACCCAGGAGATTTAAGGAACGACATCAGTCGCCCGCAGCCACAAGTGCCGAAGCACCAATCTGTTCACGGCCTGGATTGATTACAAGAAAGCCGATGACTCGATGCTACACACATGGATACTGGAGCGCTTGAAGCTGTATAGCATCAACAGGACATGGCTGCGGTTACATGATGTTTTTTAATTTGGAATTAATAATTAGGAATTAAATAATTCCGAATTAAACTATTTTCCTTTGAGTTTACATGGAAATAGTAATTCCAAATTAAGGTTTACATGGAAAACACTTTTGTTCTTTATCCAATTCTGCTTTAGGTCTGGGGGTTGGGAAGGGTTCTGATTGGATGGGGGGGGGGGACGTCTTTACATCTATCGGAAGAAAACAAACTTAGCTAACTCGGTTAGCAACAATATTTCACTTATTTTTGACCTGGGTGGCGTCTCTATCTGTTAAACCTCCTTCATTTAACCTGGCCGCTACAACTTTGAAAAGCTCACAATTTTTATGTTTCCTGCCATCTGTTCTTTTAATTATTTCCAGTTCCTCCAAGCTATTTATTAAATAAATCGTCTCTGCTCTTGAACGCCGTTTACTGCGTGCTGCCGTTTTGAAAACAAGCCCAGCGCGGAATATAAGCGTCATCGCGACAGACGAGCAAGAGAACTAGCATGCGCAGAAAGACGGGAATTAATTTAAACAGGAATGAGTGTAAACATGACCGTGGAATTATTTAATTCGGAATTAAAGGTGGAGTAGGTGTTGTTTGAAAAACGGTTCCAGCAATCCAACTCAAGTGAGATTTTGAAAATATACACTCCCTCCCTCCTCCCAAAGGCTCCGCCTCCTCCTCTTCAGCTCACCCCTCGAAAACCACGCCTTCACATGATTCACGACTGCATGAACCATAGGGAGGGAGGGAGGGAGGGGTGATATTTGATGGACGTATTAGGCAGCCAATCAAAATAGTGATGATCACTTTTCTTGATTGGTCAGAGTTTTTCTCTGATTATACCCTCTAGACTGGACCAAAATGTTTAGTTTTTTTTGCAAACATTTTATTTCAGTGGGTGCAATGGAAATGTGAAAAGGTTTTCAGGCAATATTGTAAAAAAGTGTTGCAAAAAAAACAACACCCACCCCACCTTTAAAATGGGAATAAACCAGCCACTTACTTCGGAATTAAGTTTAATTCAGAATTGACATTTTCATATGGAATTAAGTGTTTACATGGTAACTTTTATTCGGCTTTAACTTTAATTCTGAATTAAAGAGGAATTAAACTTCCCATGTAAATGCACTGACTGATTCCCTTCATCCAGAATTCAATGAGGCTGTGGAAGACAACTCTGGAGATCAGCCGGTGGCAAAGGTGAGCATCAAATGTGTTTATATACCAAGAAGATGCCCTGTCCTCTCTCCTGAACCCACCTGAACCCCCTCAGACAGATCATAAACAAGAGTAGCTATTGGTACAAATTCCGAAGTGGGGCGACCATCAGTCAGAGGGGAGGACAAGCCCCTGCATGGCATGTACCACTGCCAAACTGAAGAGCTGGCTGACATCGGCAAAACTTACCAGTGGTTGTAAAAAGCTGGACCGAAAGACAACACAGAGGCACTGATCATGGCTGCACAAGAACAGGCCCTAAACCCAAGATCCATAGAGGCCCGGGTCTACAGCACCAGACAGGACCCCAGATGCAGGCGATGCAAAGACACCCCTGAAACAGATGGTGACAGGAAAAGTGGAACACTACAACCAGGTAGCAGACATAAGAGTACCAGTATGGACTGGAGGTCCCAGGGACAAGATAGGAGACGCCGCCAAAGGTGATTGAGAATGGGCAGGTCAAGATCTTGTGGGACTTTCAGATCCAAATTGACAAACTTTCGATGGGTAATCAACTTGACATATTGGTGGTGGATAAACATCAGAGGACAGCCTTGGTGGTGGATGTGGCCGTCCCAAGCAATGGCAACATCAGACTGAAGAAACACGAGAAGCTTGAGAAATACCAAGGGCTGAAGGAAGAGCTGGAGAAAATGTGGAGTGTGAAGGCAGCAGTGGTGCCAACAGTGATTGGGGCACTGGGAGCTGTAATCCCAAACTGGATTGGTGGCTCGACCAGATACCAGGGACGGCATCTAAGATCTCTGTCCAGAAGAGCACAATACTGGGAACAGCCAAGACCATGTGCAGAAGCCACAGGCTCCAAGGGCTGAAGGAGACAATACCGCCTGGGTGGGCGAGAGGAGGATTTCTTTTTTTTTATGCACTCACAGACTACTCACAAAAAGTTAGGGATATTTGGCTTTCGGATGACATTTCAGAATAACAACCTTTACAGGTGAACTTAATTTGACCTTCTCTAAACCTTTTGAATGCACATGTCCAACAGTTCAATGTTTCAGTACTAATGGAATCATGTGATTTTTTTTTTGTAGTAAGATAAATAACCACAAAAATTACAACAAACCTCTAATCCAAGAGTCAACCTCAAGATGTTCTTGTTCAGCGACAATTTATATTTAAACATATTGATATCATCACTCAATCAATCAATACTTTATTAATCATTGTCGACACAATGAAATTCAATTTTCCAGTACATCGTCCAAGAAAAACATACAGAAACAAACAAACATATTCAGACACGGGTCGACGGTGTCTGGGGGCTGCTGCGACGTAGCGGCGCACCTTCTTATCAGAGGAAAATGAGACCACATGTGGAGAGGGTAAAAAAAAAGTTACTCCCACAACGTGTCCTTGAGGGGCACGTTGTGAGATTAGCAAAAAAAACCTCAGCACAAAAAATAAGAATAGACAAACTTAAAACTAAGACATGAGAGGTGGGTGGGAGGTGGGGGAAGGGGTGTGTCCAGCCAAACAGTCCGTGAGTGCGCTGCCAGATCCCGGCACGTAGTGCATCAGTCCGCCTAGCGTGGGGGGGTGGAAACAGCCGGAGCCAGCGGAGGAGGTTGGGCAGGGGGGGCGGGAAGTGTGTGTGTGTGCATGTGTATGTGTGTGCATAAGCCAGTGACCCCTGTCCCAGTTCAGTCTGGAGTCACAGGTGTTGTTTGGAGAGGGGAGGGGTGGGGGGAGGAGCGTCAAGAAGTCATAACATTCAGGAAGCCGGCCTTGAAGAGGCGAGCTTCGTTTCAGCGGAGCCAGATTCAGATAAGAGAAGATCGTTTGGGTCAGGCTGACTTGAGATTCCGTCTGCCTTCAGTTCTTGCTGGTTTCATCTTGGTGGGAATAAATCCAAATGGCCGAATTACAGGTCAATTCTCCCTGAGCAGCGCTTGCAACTTCTCCACGTTCGTATCCAGTTCGCCAAAGAGTTCAAAAATCATCACTCGCCTGTGATTCACACTCGGAATCACATCCAGTTTCCGATTCAGCTCACTAAGAATAGCAGTCTGAGTGTTCACAGCGCGGCTCACTCCAACACACAAGGCAGGCAGGTTGACGGTGTCCAGGAGCTCATACTTCAGAATGCTTCAGCATACCAAGACATTTTGGACAGTTCCATGCTCCCAACTTTGTGGGACCAGTTTGGAGCTGGACCCTTCCTCTTCCAACATGACTGTGCACCAGTGCACAAAGCAAGGACCGTAAAGACATGGATGGAAGAGTCTGGTGTAGATGAACTGGACTGGTCTTGTCCTGACCTCAACCTGATAGAAGACCTTTGAGATGAATTAGAGCAGAGACTGAGAACCAGACCTTCTGGTCCAACATCAGTGTTTGTTGACAGCCTTTCTAGAAGGGTTGAAGCTGTTCTAGCTGCAAATGGTGGACCCACCTCATATTGATTAGGAATGGGATGAATTAAAGCTCATATGTGAGTCACAGCAGGTGAGCGAATACTTTTGGCATGTATGTATGTATGTGTAATTGATTAAAAGAGTGAATGATGTCTGTGTGAAAGTAAGACAGACAGAAACAGAGACAGTTTTAGAAGTACTAAGACTGGTAACGTATTCACTGGAGAAGAAAACAAGATGCTGCAGGTTGGAGAGAAACTGAAGGGTGGATGGATAAAAAGCTTTCGAGGCCTCCAGTTTAGTGCCCAGTGCTCTTTCTTAGGTCAATGACCTTAATCCTAATGCCCCCATAAAAAAACACACCCAAGCAAACACAAGCATTTATACAGATCCCTGATGGGATAAGTGGTTTAGATACTCTCAGATGAGAAGTTGTAGTTGGAGGACAGAAAGTGAGGGTGTGTGCATGTGTGTGTGTCAGAAGGAAGCAAGATCAATTTGTTGCTTTGTGTCTGGAGGTGAACTTGAGAGAAACACATAGTGTGGAAAACCCACATGCCATTATTATCACCACGAGGAGAGTTCAAGACTTTTAGACCAGAACTCTGATGAAAAGACACTGAATCACACATTATCGTGAAGAGCAGAGTGTTTTCCCTTTTATTTTGTGAGGTAAGTTAGCTGAAGGACACATCAAACATACCATTATGATAGCAGGATGTTGTGTGGGCTTTAACTCCTCGTGTTGAATGCATATACAGCACCTATAAAAAGTATTCACCCTCTTGGATGTTTCAACCTTTTATTGCTTTTATAAATGAAATTACGATCAGTATAATTTGGCTTTTTTCGACAAGAATTTGCAAAAATAAAAAATGTTTCTTTCATGTCAAATTTAAAACAAATTTTTACAAACTACTGTTAATTAATTAAAATTTTATAAGGTGAAATTAGATTAGATTAGATTAGATTCAGCTTTATTGTCATTACATGTATAAATACAGGGTAACGAAATGCAGTTTTGTATCTAATCGGAAGTGCAAGAGCAGAAAGTGCAGTATATACAGAATATACACTATGATATACAGAATGAACATTAAGGGCAGTAGTAAGGCATTGCTATTGGATAATTTAGCATGATATAGACTATAATAATATACAACTGGTAGGTGTAGGGATGAATATAGACAGTATAGACAGTATGTACAGTATGTATGTATGAAATAAGTTATTGCATAAGTATTAACCCCCTTTCAAGTGACTGACGTAATTCAGCAGAGGTCCAGTCAGCTGGTACCAGGATTATAGTGATTGTAGTATAAAAACTGTGTCTGGGAGGTCCAGTATCTGGTTCATCAGTATCCCTGCTGCAATTGCAACATGAAGACAAAAAGAGCATTCCAAGCAACTCAGAGAAAAGAGAATAAAAAAAAGAGAGAAAAAATATGAGAAAAGTATAAGTACATGAGAATTTCCAGCTTACTAGGCATCCCAGAGTTCAGTTAAATCCAACATTTAGAAGTGGAAAGAGTAAGGAACTAAAGCTGGCCGTCCTCACAAACTGACTGTTAGAATAATTTTAATAATCAACTCTGTTTTTTTTTTTTTTTTTTTAATTTTTATGAGTAGACAGAAAAATATGCATAATAGGTTTGCAAGCTCCAGACGAAGGGGCTAAAACTAGACGTGTCTCTCACAGCTCCACGGCCGTGTCATCCATTAATACGATATTGTTGCACCTCTGGATCTTTCTAGCACCTTCTTCTGTGTTCTTTCTGCTTCTGCTCATTTTCATTGTGACGTCCCATTTGAGGGTGCATTCACCATGACCTGCAACTTGCTGTCTGAACTCTCATTATATGGAGCCCCGTTTGGGTCATAATTCAATGAATAAATGAATCTATTAGTATGAAATACAGGCTTTTATTATTATGAAATACGTATCCATTATTATGAAATGTTTCCCATTATTATGAAATATATGTGTATTATTATGAAATGTTTCCCATTATTATGAAAAAATTTAATTATTATGAAATATATTTTTATTATTATTTAATCTTAGTTTAATGCATAATAGTTTATTTCAGATTGTCTTTTTTATCTAAGACTGAGTTTTTACATAATTGCTTCCTTATTCACTAAGCGCAAAATGAGTTTTTAACATAATAATGACATTTTGCCAGTGGGCGGGGCCAGTGGATTGACCTGCTCTCTCATTGGCTGATCCTTCTCCATGCAGTTGGTGGGGGACTAGCATCGAGCCTGTTGGCTACCTCTCGGAGTAAGTCAGAAAAGGATCTTTCTCCTGTCGCCATGCCGTCAAAATCAAGTTTTCCCTACATTTCGCGCTACGTTTCTTAGTCGACGTCAACTTTTAACCGTAAACTGAGGTGCATGTACTTCAGTTTACAGGCTCGATGCGAGTCCTCCACCAACTGCATGGAGAAGGATCAGCCAATGAGCATGCAGGTCAACCACTGGTCCCGCCCACTGGCAAAATGTCATTATTATGTAAAAGCTCATTCTTATGAATAAGGAAGCAATTATGTAAAAACTAATTCTTAGATAAAAAAAGACATTCTGAAATAAACTATTATGCATTAAACTAAGATTAAATAATAATAAAAATATATTTCATAATAATTACATTTTTTTCATAATAATGGGAAATATTTAATAATAATACACATATATTTCATAATAATGGGAAATATTTCTTAATAATGGATACATATTTCATAATAAAAAATGCCTGTTTTTCATAATAATAGACTCATTTATTCATTGAATTATGACCCAAACGGGGCTCCATATCATTAAGCTTATTTTCATTGCAATGGAAGAAATTCTCAAGTCTTGATTTTCGCTCTTACTTTAGGATATAGTCACAGAATATATTTTTTCCATAACAGTGACAATTCTGGTAGTTTTAAGGAGAAACATCCTGAGCACTGCTGCCTCACATGAATGAGGTCTCTCCTCTGCAGAAACACGTGTCTCTTGTCTATCAAAGGCAGCTAAGCTAATGAGCTGGCTGCGGTAATGACCTTCTGATGCTGTGGACTGTGAGAGATGACTTATGTCCCACTTTTTCTCAAAGTTTTTCTCAGGAAAGTCAGTATACATATAGTCAAAACCACTTCACAGATGTCTTTATTTATTTATCAATTCATGTGATCCAAGTGTTGCTTTTCATTATCCTAAAAGTGACCTCATGAAACTAAATTGTAGCTCTCAAACATAGTTGCACAGCTCTAAAAGCTTGACTAAACATAATCTCTTTAAATCTATATTTACCTGGCAGTACAGTAAAGTTTGTTTTAATAAGAGTACATATTTAATTTATTTTTTTCCAGCTGCCTGCATATATATCAATGGTTAGTGCCATAATTTGGCAAAACCTATTAAAGTTTGATATACAGTGATCCCTCGACAATTTGTGCTTTAAGTTCTGCAGTTTTAGTTATTTGTGGATTTTTCAGAAATATATAATCAAGAAATAATCGTGGAAACACAGAATGTTGTGCGTGTTCTCTCACAGCAAAGAAATGTTATGAGTCAGCCTGTCCCCTTTAAGAAAGTGGCATTATGGGTAATGTAGTGTGTGTGTCGTGGGACGGCAGAATGAAAACGGGTTTAGATAAAAAGTGGAGTTAGCATAAACAGCAGCCCAGCTGCACGAGTTCTGGCAGCGCCAGAATAAAAGGCCCGTTCCAACCGGACTTTTTCTTTTGTTGTTGTTACGAGCCAAAAATAGCACAATAGCAGCGGTTTCTTTACTACGATTCAGAGACCAGAAGCCGTGAAGGTAACAGACCACAGTTGAGTCTTTGTCTTGTTTCGCTGCAGTGTTTCGCTACTTTTTTGCGGGTTTTAAACATATTTTAAACATATTATTTAGGCTCGGTGGGCTCTGGCTCCAGTTCACGGATTTTGATTTTTGCGGGGGGGGGGGGGGGGGGGGGGCGCAGGTCCTCATTAACCACAAAAAATAAGGGATCACTGTACACTGATCTCCCGCTATATTGCGTGCAGTTCACCTTTCCTTAAATATCCACAGTATCGCAAATTATTTTCATTGACATGTTTTTTTCTATTGCTGAACCGTTGCTGTACCGTTGAGGTCAGTAGTTTATAACAATATTGTAGTGACGGATATTGGGATGCAGGAGGCGTTGTCAGGTGTGGCAGCACAGGGACTTGTGGGGGGCCATTTCAGGAACCTCCCCTGGTCTGACTGGGGTTAATGGGTAGAGCTGGGCGATACTGGGAATTTTGGTATCTATGTAATACCAAGTAAATACAGGGCCAGTATCGCCGATACCGATACCAATACCAGTACTGATGCTTTTTCATATTAAGCTTATTCTATCATGAATTTCTTTGGATTATTTTGTTAAAGCCAAGAATATAATTTTGTCAAACTTTATGTCTTCAACATTTTTGTGTAAATATTCCTTGGAGTTGAATTTCTATTCATAATGGTTTTTTCTAGTCCACCTTTATATTATATCTTTCAATACTTGTGTAAATTTTTTCCTGTTGCTACAACTCTAAAAATTTGTTATTTTATCTTAGATAACACCTTTCAACGGGATACATGACATTTACTGGGTTATTTCAAGGTCGTAACTATATTTTATTGAGTTGGCTCCAGTAATATATGACTTTAGTAACATACTTTTAAAGTTAATATGAGTTGATGCTGAAGATGACCACTCCTATCTACCTGGATACGCTCTGTTGGAAAGAAAAAGAAAAAGAAAAAAAAAAAAGGCTTGAGTATCGATATCAATACCAGCGTCTGTATCGATATTATCGATATTTGGATCGATCCGCCCACCTCTATTAATGGGTGCTTTTCTGTCCGTTCTATTGTTGCTCTATGTAGTTCTTTTTTAATTCAGCAGGCTCTGCTACAGTTTTTCAGCACCATAGGTGAAATGGGAGGAACAGGTGATGACTCCCCTCTGTGTGGCTCTGGTGTGTTCACTGACTCATAATAAAATTGGAGTCTTGAGTTCTGTCTGCTAGTCCCAGATGTCCAATTATTCTACACCTCAGAGTTGTTACAGTTTACTTAATACATTTTTTTCTTGCAATTTTTTTTTGGGTACAAATTTGTTTACAGTGTGTTTTAAAAGTGTGTTTCAAGCAGGTGGGAGGGGTATTTTAAGGCTTAAACTAAAGATAAAATGTTTTTTATATGGTCTGGCATCGTGGGGGGGGGTTCTGGAACGTAACTACCTTGACAGAGGAACACTTGTGTATGTTTTTTAATGTTGCAGCAGACATTAGTTTTCTTGTGTTTGGGTGAGAGTGAGAGTGAATGTTTCTTACACCAGTCCTCCGTGACAGTCCGAACTTTCACTAATAGTGAAACACAAAAGGACAGACTGGGAGACAAGACAGTGATGGTGTGGTGTGTGTGTGGTCAAGTGACTTTTGCAGTGTGTTTGTATGGTGTGTTTTATGTAAATGAATGTGCGGTGGATTGTGCTGAAATAAAAATGGTAAATGGACTCCACTTATATAGCTCTTTCTGGACATCCTGGTGCCCCCAAAGCGCTTTACAATGGCCTCTCATTAACCCATTCACACACCAGTGGGCAGCTGCTGCCATGCAAGGCCCTGCCGGGCCCACCAGGGGCCAGTGAGGGTTCGGGGTCTTGCCCAGGGACACTTTGACATGCAGACAGTTGGAGCCGGGATCTAACTGCCAACCTTACAGTGACTGGATGACCCGCTCTACCAACTGAGCTATATATATATATATATGTGTGTGTGCACATTTGGGATCTCTGTAAGGACTTTTCTGTGTCTGGGTGGGGGGGGGGTTATAATGGATAAATATTAATAGATATGAAATATACATATACCTATGCATGAAATGTGCCTTAAAATAATACATTTAGATGTGTGCATATACTTATGAACTTATATTCCTACATGTAAATACTAGGGCTGTCATTCTACATGCCAGAAACACATGTTAGAAACAATTCCGTGCGTGGTATGTATTAAACACTGTAGTTTAAGAATCCCATAATTTCGCCCAGATACCTCTAACAGCCTGAATGGCTACAGCGTATCGTCACCATGAAAATAGCTCTTGATTGTGTCTCAGTGTCGGACGAATGGAGGAATGACTCATGTTGCTGTTGTAGCTAATAGCTGTTGGATGGATAAATAATTCAGCAGAAAACACACTCTCAGATTGATTTGAGGGTGCTTGACTCGTCTTGCAAATGGAGACGGCATTTACAGTATTTTATTTTGAAATGTCAAGAGGTTCACATCATGAAATGTCAGGTTGATGGGTGCATTTTCAGTCCTTGTATGCCTCATAAGAACTCGGAGAAAGACGTTTTCTATTATGTTGATGTCAATCGCTCTGTTTGTTTTTTCTTCCTCTGTGCTTGTGATCTGTTTAGGAACTCAACGTACTGCATGAAAGTGTCCATGTCAATGACAGTGGAGGAAAGCGATGAAGGGAAATGCTTCAGCAGCAAAATCCGCCACCTGGAGAAGGCTGAGATAACACATAGTAAAATGATCATCTGTCCTGATATAGAAGACTATATGGCTCCATACAAACAACCACAGATGACCTGGTATAAGGTATGACACAATCACTGAAAAACACTTGAAAAATCAGATGCACACTGTAACCGAGGCGCTTCTGCTTGTATCACCTTTCAGGAGTGTGAGCGCATTGAATGGAGAAGCTCCGTCACCGTTAATACCACACACATTTGGATTCCTGAGATAGAAGAGGGCGACGGGGGAAACTACACCTGTGAACTACAATATGGATCCAGACTGGTACGACGGACAACAGAACTTAAAGTCACAGGTATTAAACAGTGCATGACCAGATGGCTAAATGATCCCAAGGAGAACAATTTCATGAAATACAGTTAAGTGAAGTAACATGAAAAAAATCTAAATATAGCTTTAATTTGCATTTATTGCGTCAGACTATGGTTTGACATTTGATGGAAATTAGTACATAGTACTTCTATGATCGGTGAAGGTTTGTGGGTCACTAAACCAGAGAACACAACTGAAATTAGAGAGCTGGTGACTAAATCACAGCAAAAAGTAGTAACAAAACAAACAGACATAAAATGTGCTTCTTTTCAACCATTTATCTTTAAAGTACCGTATTTTCTGGACTATAAGCCGCACCTGAATATAAGCCGCACCCATTGAAATAAAAACAAAATATATATTTTGTCACATATAAGCCGCACCGGACTGTAAGCCGTCGGTATCCAGGCTGAGAAATAAGATATTTACATCGAAAGATTTTGAACCATAAGTGTTTAGTCATATATCTGAACTGATTTTTCCTCCTCCTGTGTACTGAAACCCCCCCACACAGCAAAGACATCCGGAACTGACCCACGAAATGGACCCGTATCCGAGTCCACTTGCACTCAGTGCCGGATCCACTTTGGTCCGCATCTGCGATTAAAACCTTACCTCTGCGGCGGGTCCACTCAGAACCCTGAAATCCACTGGGGAACCAACAAACTGACTGGACAAACTGATAAATCCAGGTGTGTCTGAGTAGCCAGAATGGTCAGATACACCTGGATTAATCACTTTGTCCAATAATAACAGGTATTGATGCTCACAAAATGAATGTAGAGTAGCATAGCCAACATAGGCTACTGAACAAAAACAGAAGAGCCTTTAACTACTTGGTTTGTTTTTTGGTTTTTGCACTTCCTGCTAGAGCGCCACCTGAGGGCTGAAGAAAAATTCATAGAAAAGCTGCATCTCTGTATAAGCCTCTGGTTTAAAGCGTGGGACAAAAGTAGCGGCTTGTAGTCTGGAAAATACGGTACTTAAACAGTATATGGGAGCAAATGTAAGTTTGAAAACTGAGTAAAGTTTAAAAAAAGTATGACTCTTGACCAGAGGCAAGCTAGGCTCAGTCCAGTGCTGAATGAACACAAGCCCTTAAACCGAACAGTCCTGTGTGTGCATTTCTGTTATCCCTATGTACAAAGTTGAGTACAAAACTATGACTCAGTATGTTGGGTTTTATGACAGTTTTTTAAATTAACACGACAATGTGTTACAAGATCAGTGTTGACTGGGACACTCATTTCTTGCCGTAGGGTAAACGTCACTGATACTGGATGAGCTGTTTTGTGTTGGTGGCATTATAGAACTTTATTCATTCGATACTGGATGACGTAAGACAGAGCTAGTAAACAGACAACAGCATGAGACCTCCGGCTGAGCCTGAAACAGACGTAACTGGCAGCGGTGAGGCATAACTAATAGCAACAAAGACATATTTGTTATTTACATGTTATTATGGAGGATGTAGGATGGGATGAGCTTGGATAAGATTGGATATGACTGGACATAATGGGCTGGAATGTGATGGAAGTAGGGGAAAATATATATAACAAGGTGTCTTTAGTTTATACATGGTTGGTAGTTTTCAAGAATTATAGCTGCTACTTTTTGGTTTGGAGTAAAATATATCTACCATTAACAGAATAAATGGAATCAAACATCGTATGAACAAATTCTCTGCCTGCTATTAATATATTATACATCTTTTGACATCAGAGCATCCATTATTTTGACAGATGCCTAGACTCAGCTATACATCATTCATCATTACTTCAGCACTTTTAAGGTTTCCTTGAGTACACTATATAAATGTACCCTTACAGTTGAATAGATTTAGATCCTCAGTATCGTTTTGTACATTTGCATCGAGTCTGTTGTTCTTATTCCCACATTAAACATAGAATAGATGATGTTTCAATTGTTTTGACTCTACGTTGATTTGACAGTAACATCTGCATTCTGCTATGATGAGCTCAAGACTTCCAGATGCACTTTTGTTGTAGATGTGAGTGTTTTACACTCACATATAGAGACTTGCTGCCTTTAACTGTGTGCTGATGCTTCTGTTATGCTGTTACGCTACGTGCCGTATTTTGTTAATATCTATGAGCAGTATAAACATATTATCCTCATTATACATGCTGTACACAAACATATATTATTTGCATTAACATACATTACAGAAGATGCCCAACATCCTGACTGATTTTCTGATTTGACTTACTGTAAAAACATCCATTTCGGCTCCTCCCTGTTTCTGTCTCCACAGTGACGTGAGTGACTGATTGGTTTGGCACAAGTTTTACTCTGCATAGCTTTCCTAACACAACCAGGATTTGCACCCAGGACCTTTCCCATAGGCTCTTGCCAATTGTGCTATCATAATTTTTGGCATAATCTGAGGAATTGAGCATAATTTTTGCCCTTTTTCCAAAGTAGCACTGCTAGCATAATCTGTATATTTTCTTGTCTTAATAGCACAATTTTAGAATAATTAAAAAAAAACGAAGATCTCAGCTACTAAAAACGATAGATTACTATTAACAATTGGTTCCACTCCTATTTTGCGATTGCTTTTTAGTTGTGTTGAGATACCGCGGGAATTCAATGAAACGGAACCGGAAGTCTGTGTCTCTAGTCTGCTAGCGCGCGCACAGTTCTTCGATTACTATAAATTTGCATACTTTACCATGGTAACTGGTGGTAACTCTGCTACATGCGATGGTTAGCAAGCTATCCGCGGATAGTTATCCACCACACTATCCAGGCTTTGTGCAACCTATTTTTGTTCGCTGGTTAACTATCCGCTGGATAGCAGATTTATCCGCCGTATAGGCCTAACCACCGGATAAAGTTACCCAGGTTTTGAACAACCGGGCCCAGAACGTCAGGCCAGGGTTAATAAAATACATTTTCAAACTTGTCTTGTGAGTTGTGAAGTTTGTGCACAGAATAATTTTTTTAAAAAGTAGCATAATTTTAAAAAGCGAGCATAATTTGAGCATAATTTGGGCAAAAAACAAGCGCTGCCACTAGCATAATATGCCACTTTTACGAGCACAATCGGCAAATGCCTACTTTCCCAAAATAGGTGATAGCACTACCACTAAGTCACCAGGGTTAAATATTTTGCTTTAAGCATTAAGGGCACGTTTTCACCACACATTTTGACTTTCAAAACCAAAGTCAGTGCCTCTATTTTCTTTCACTCTGCTGTAGTTCAATTGTGTGGTTTCTTTATGTAAATTAGTGTTGACATACAAGAGACTTTGATTCATTTTTCAAGGAATTATTCACTACCATGTAGCCTGAGTTCTCTCCATCTGTTCTCCTGTCTGGGAGGAGAGGATAGTAGAAGCAATCATGGCCATTCTTCAGAAAGGAAAGGAAAGGATTTTTTTTTCCTACATGAGAAAAACGAAATGCTCAGTGTTTTTCTAGCTTGAGAAGCTGTACTTTACTGTTTGAGAGCGAGAGCTGAAAAATATACTTTTTGCTGTGTTGTCCAGAATCCAATGGAACATGTAAGAGATCCCGTTAAAAGAGTGAGTTTGGTGTCATTCAGCATCCTTTGAACAGGTCGCCTGAACGTTTATGATTTATGGTGTAAGAAATACTTTTTATTTTACTTGCAATAGTTTGTTTTTTTCATCCTTTTGCTTTGATTAGATTTTGGACTCTCAAAATAAGCATTGCTTCTGCTTTGTGTTCTGTTTTCCATTGCTATTCATTATACATTTGCTTGAGTTCTCAGAATATATACTGCAGTAAAATCAATTCAATTAAATAGAACATATTCAAATAAAGGAAGCTGATAATTACTTCTATAATATGTATGACACAATACTACATAAATAAATGTTAAAACTAGGGCTGGGCAATGATTCACATTTTTAATCGCATTATTTCTCTGATTAATCACGATTAATCACACTGTATACGAAAAAATCAAATAATGAATTCAAAAGTAGTGTAAAATGCACTTTTATTTAAATGTTCTGTTGCCATATGAACTAAAGTGCCATAACATAACACTTTTAACATCAGCACTTGTCAGCTGGGGCGCCGAAAAGGGGGGGTAAAGGATACATATTATAGGGGCCCATGATTGAGGGGGGCCCAGAGAGGCCCCTAATGATGATCAAAAATAGCATCAACAAATTTCGCCGCTGGGTTGGGGGGCCGGGTAAAGATTCTTTTCATGGGGCCCAAAATCCCTAGCGGCGCCCCTGCTTGTCAGTAACACATATTTAGTGTAAATCTCATCTTTAAAAATGTTAAATAAAATAAAGCTTATGGCCACTGCCAGGGCATTAATGTCATCCTGTTTTTTATGAACTAACTTTACCAATCCGTGTATCATTCATTATGTCCTTTTACAATTTTTCGTTTTTAAATCTAACACAAAAAAAATGCCTGTTTTTTTTATATTTTAATTTTAGACTTGGATCAAAAATACAAAATGAAAAAAAAAACCGACCACAGGACTGAATTTGTTTTATAATCAAGAACTGGACTTTCTGTTGTCATTACACATCTGTGCCACTAGATGGAGCCGCACTGCAGTAACCAGCTAGAGAACAGCAGGACAGTGAACACATGGAGCAGATCTGATGGAACATGGAGGAATGACGCGAAATGTTGTTTTTGTTTTCAAACAGAATTGTTAATATTTCTACCTGAGTTGCTACCCGAACTGTAAAGTTCACAGATTTTTACCGTTCTCCATGTCCGTTTTAGCTTTTCTGCATGTTTTTCCGGTTCTGCAGCAGCCAGTAACAGACTTTTCAAAACAAAAGCATGTGAGCAACATGCGTTATTGCACGATAAAATAATTGATAAATTAATAAATTAATGAGTTAACGCGATAATAATGCATTAACTTTCCCAGCCCTAGTTAAAACATCTTTTTTGTCACAAATCAAAATGGAAAGTGTCACATGAGGTAATCAAAATATTTAAAGAAAGTAGAAAATGTAACAGAAGCAAAAGTGGAATTAGTTCAGAAAGTAGCAGAAGTTGTTTATTTATTCATGTTAACTTCTGAACCTTCCATCTATCCATCAATCCATTATCTATGCCTGCTTATCATGTTCAGGGTCAGAGGTATCTACTGGAGCTTAATCAAGATGCATAAATGAAAAACATTCATACAAACACGCTAAATATATGGTAAAAATGTGCATTCATTCATCTGTGCGAATTTGTTTAGTAAATTATCAAGTGTAATAGAAAGTCAACTGTTTTCTCAGTCAAACACTGTATTTTAAAGGAGACAAACTGTTACCTAGATAAGTAGGGAAGAGGACCAACATACAGACAGAGAAACTCATGAAACACTAAAGCAATATAAGCATGAATGAAACTTTTGTGTGTTTGTGTTGGGTTGACACTGCTCATGCTAACTGCTAACTGCTGTGAGGCCAATTTATTATGCCCTGTTTAGGAAACCAGATACAATATTAGCTTCTTTTTTTTTTTCAGTTATACTCATCTGTTTTTAATTCTGCCTCTCCACAAACCGAGAGTCGGACCCATCACTGATGACATAAACTAAGTGTATGTGCAAATGTATGATGTTCAGTGATCCCTCGCCAATTTGCGCTTTAAGTTTCGCGGTTTTAGTTATTTACGGAATTTTCAGAAATATATAATATAATAAAAAATCAAGAAAAAAATTGCGCAAACATCACAGGATGTTGTGCACGTTCTCTCACAGCGAAGAAATGTTGTGAGCCAGCCTGGCCCCATTAAGAAGGTAGCCTTATGGGTAATGTAGTGTGTGTGTCGTGGGACGGCAGAACGAAAACAAGGTTAGATGAAAAGTGTAGTGAGCATCAACAGCAGCACAGCGTGTATAGATTTACATTCTCTATTAACCGACAGGAGCCGATCAATACAACCTCTCCCTTACCAAAAAGTAGTATACTATAAGTATATAAGTATATAAATTATACTTATAAGTATACTTAATTATACTACTTTTTGGTAATGTGATGTTACAAGTTCCTTCAGTGCCAGAATAAAGTGCCCGCTCCATGCAGAGAAAACCAGACTTTTTCTTTTGTTGTTGTTAGCATGTTACCCGCTAATTACGAGCCAAAAATAGGACAATAGAAGCAGTTTTTTTTACTACGGTTCAGAGACCAGAGGCTGTGAAGGTAACAGAAAGACAACAGTTGAGCCTTTGTCTGCAGTGCCTCGCTACTTTTTTGCGTTTTTTAAACATATTTTAAACACATTGTTTAGGCCGGCTCTCGTTCGCGGATTTTGATTTTCACGGGTTGGGGGCAATCCCCATTAACCACGAAAAATAAGGTATCACTGTATTCATTTATATGTGACTAAATGAAGATCAGAGTAATCCTTATGTCTCACTATATCATAGAACATTCACTGTTAAAAACTATTGAGGCTGAATTCAAGAAAATTCCATACATCCTTCCATACATCCTTCCATACATCCTTCCATACATCCATTATCTGGGTTCAGGTGGTGGGATGCAGCAACCTAAGCAGAGAGACCCAGACCTTCCTCTTCCTGGCCACCTCTTCCAGTTCAGAGTGATATAATCCCTCCAGCATATCTTGGTTTTGTCTTGGACTTCACTTCTCTGGACATGACTAGAATACCTCCTCTGGCAGGAAGCATTCTTACCAGATACCAGAACCATATCAGTGGTCTCCTCTTCATGTGAAGTGGCTCTACTGAGAGTGTCTTGAATAAGTGTCTTCCAATAAAGCTGGAGGAAACCAATATCAGATGTCTCTATTTGGGATCTTGGAACATATATTGGCTGCGGTTACATGATGTTTTTTAATTCGGAATTAATAATTAGGAATTACATAATTCCGAATTAAACTATTTTCCTTCGAGTTTACATTTCGGAAATAGTAATTCCGAATTAAGGTTTACATGGAAAACACGTTTGTTCGGCTTTATCCAACTCCGCTTTAGGTCTGGGGGTTGGTAAGGGTTCTGATTGGATGGGGGGGCGGACGTCTTTACATCTACCGGAAGAAAACAAACTTAGCTAACTCGGTTAGCAACAACATTCCACTTATTTTTGACCTGGGTGGCGTCTCTATCTGTGAAACCTCCTTCATTTAACCTGGCCGCTACAACTTTGAAAAGCTCACAATTTTTATGTTTCCTGCCATCTGTTCTTTTAATTATTTCCAGTTCCTCCAAGCTATTTATTAAATAAATCGTCTCTGCTCTTGAACACCGTTTACTGCGTGCTGCCGTTTTGAAAACAAGCCCAGCACGAAATATAAGCGTCATCGAGACAGACGGGCAAGAGAACTAGCATGCGCAGAAAGACGGGAATTAATTTAAAGAGGAATGAGTGTATACATGACCGTGGAATTACTTAATGCGGAATTAAAATGGGAATAAACCAGCCACTTACTTCGGAATTAAGTTTAATTTGGAATTGACATTTTCATATGGAATTAAGTGTTTACATGGTAACTTTTATTCGGCTTTAACTTTAATTCTGAATTAAAGAGGAATTAAACTTCCCATGTAAATGCACCCATTGACTGGTAAACAGAGGAACTCGGCTTTTGGCCTTTGTAACTGCATGGATGGACTAAACTCATGCAGTCGCTGCAACAATCTTCCTGTTGTTCTCCTTATACATCATAAACAAAGCCCAGTGATATTTAAAGTTAGCAAACCCTAACCTAACCCCTAACCCCTAACCCTAACCAAATTTCTATATGGATCTTTCATCCATTTATAAAGGGACTGAATGGCCTCTTGCAACAGACACAGTATCCCATACTTTTGTATCAACTCCCACAGGATACTCGAACGGACATGGTTGAATGCCTTCTCCACATTCAGAAAGCACATGTGAACCAGTTACCCCCTCCAGGACCCTCCCACGTCTTCAGCACCCCTGTATAGACTTTACCAGGCAGACTGAAGGGAGTTATTTCCTTGTAATTGGAACACACCCCTAAAAGGGGAACCATCACTGGACTCTGGCAGTCCAGAGAGTCTTCCCCTGATGTCCATGTGATTGTTCAGTAGACGTTGATGTTACAAGACTGTCAACCAGGGCACCCTCACAACTTCTGAGGGTGGACCTCGTCCATTCTCACAGCCCTGCCACTACCTACGTTACCTTTTCCTCAGTTATAGGCGAGTCACAGACTCAGCTTTTTCTATGGAAGATGAGTTGGTTGACGTCCCCAGTTGAGGTCAACAGCACCACAGCTTCTCAATATTTTTTGAGCGCAGGGATGCAGATAACTGCATGGATGGACATTTAAACAGACCAAAATATAACAAATTATTCCTCAAAGCAAGGAGTCCCCTTCTTTATTTTTATTATTATCTAAGAAATTAATGGTTGTCTCTGAAAGGATCAAATAGAGGCTACCTGAGTACCACGGACCATGATGTAGAAGCAGATAGAAGCTTTTTCGGTGTTCCCCACATTCGTGGCTTCCTCCAGTTATTCCAGGCACAGCAGATCTGATCTTTTCCTTGTCAAAATGATTGGAACATAAGCTAGAATTTCTTGTGAGGTTCACCACGTCGACTTTCCTCCCTGATTTGTCCTCCTTCTCACACAGAGTCAGCGCCTTTCAACTTCCCTGTTAAGAGAGTTCTTTTGGCCACTTGACCCATGTCACATCAGCCATAAAGGAATAGCTCTGTAGCTTCTTTACTTTGGAGCTATGTGATGTACAGTCCACAGCATTAGAGTAGTACACCATGATCGTTTGAAAGTAGAAAATGACGTAAAATTAATTATCTCTATCTCTTGTTTGAGCTTGTTGCTTTCTTTTCCCAAAAAAACCCCAAATGTAATGCCCTACTGCTGCCTAGTGGATAAAAATAGCATCATTTTGCGCTAGTTGGGTAGCTTCTATTAAATATTGACAAGCACCACCCCTTATGCTGTCTTCAGGTGCTTCCTACTACTTCCCACACCACAGCTCTTTGTGTTTGTGCTTATGTTTGTCTGCAAGAATCCATAAAAAAAAAAAACAACAATTAAAGATAAAGGAGCCTAGTGTGTGGTCAATGAGGTCAATGGAAATTTTTCTGTAGGGTATCTTCCAATATACTGCATGTTGGATATTGTCGAATTAAAGCAGATGTTGTGGTATCTATTGGAACATCACTATCTAAGCCTGTTGTGTCTGAAGTGCACACACATTCATTTACACTTATCTTGTCAAAATAGTCCTCTTAACTGGACATTGTGGGTAGTCAAGAGCATTTTTAGGCCTCTTAACAGCCCACACTTTTGCATGTCTGTGTTGCAGAAGAAAATTCATAAGTGCTTGCCCTTGTGTGATGTGAAATGGCGGGCTGATGTAAATAATGCATCTTGCTATGCCAGTTTTAAATAATGAATGACTTTACCTGCTAGGTTTATTTCCTAAAGGTGACATATTATACCCTTTTTTTTAACAAGTCAATACAATTTCCTGGGGTCTTGATAAAAATGTCTTGAACAGATTTTGTCAAAATAGCAGAGACATGTGAGCTCCCCATGTGTTCACACCTCTGCGTAAGACACTTGGTTTTAGGGGGTTGCACGAGCGACTCTACTCTTATTTGAAAAATTGTGTTGGAACTTTTTACTACCCACTTCTTCTGTCTGAGAAATCCTGAATAATCTGAAACTGGGAGGAGATTAAGACAGGGAAAATGGATAATCCTACTCTTTTGTGGGTCAATGAGTAACTGACAATATGTTACCGATATAGTGGTTCAGAGTCTATGTGATAATATTTTCACGTTTAGGTGCCCTCGAAAGAATTACAGGGTTGTCCTGTGTAAGAGTACTTGAATTAATAATCAGTGATTAAGTAGGGGACAGCACAGTGGTTTGGTGGTCAGCACTGTTGCCTCACAGCAAGAAGGTTCCTGGTTCAAACCTCAGGGATCTTTCTGTGAATGTTCTCCCCGTGCTTCCGGGGGTTTCCTCCGGGTACTCCGGTTAATTGGTGGTTCTAAATTGCCCGTACGAGTAATTGTGTTTGTCTATATGTGGCCCTGTGATGGACTGGCGACCTGTCCAGGTGTACCCCTGCCTTTCATCTGAAGTGAGCTGCATTGACTCCAGCAGATCCCTGTGACCCTGCAGAGGATTAAACTGGTATTGATAATGGATGATTACGTAGGGATTAATATTTTTTACATGAGGGAGAGCATGATATGATGCTCGCTGCAGTTTATACAGCGTTTACGGGATACTTAAGACTGAGCAAGAACCAGTAGAGGTGTGAAACAAAAACACTCTGAGCATTTCTAAAAGTCCGCTCTACTTTGTAGCATATATATTATTTAAAACAGAAGCTGACAGCTTCAAATAAGAGTGCGAACGCAGTCGCCACACTTAGAGCATGATGCAAAAAGTAGGCTTGAAAGTACCTGTCAGTTAGTGTTACACGGTTACCTCATGAAGCAGTTTTAATGACGCTCAATTACATTTTAATGACTAATTTTCAGGCTGAGAGTTTTATGCTTGAGACCAGCCCACGTTGGAGGGGTAATTGGATAAATGACACAGTGTTTCAAGAATTTATAAGAAAGAAAGAAAAAAGTTATCTTTCTTCATGAATATGATATATTGAGCACATTGTTTGCTGGTTAAAGTAGTGACTTAATTATGGCTTAATTTACAGTCTATTTACAGTCTATTACTTAGATTTCCAGAACTGAAAATGGTTAAAGATCTACACCAGGGGTGTCAAACTCAATTGCACAGGGGGCCAAAATTCAAAACACGCTTTAGCTCACGGACCAAACAGGATAAACATTTATTGAACACTGTTGTTGAGAATTTCCTTTCAGTTCACCTCAGCATGACGGTCTCTTGCACCTGAGTCGGTGAGCTTACTAGCCTGTCTTTCAAGCTTTGGTGAGAAGCTGCTCTTGCATGCAACTTGAGTAATTCAGAGACCCTTAAAACATATATATATATATACACACACACTGTCAAACGTCAAAAGTGACACACAAATATTTTATTCGACTGCCTTTTGCTATGATTACAGAACACATTTGCGGTGGCATTGTTTCAATGAGCTTCTACAATGTCACAACATTTACTTCCGCCAAGAGTTTATCGCCAAGATCTTGTATTGATGATGGGAGAGTCGGATCACTGCCGAATGTCTTCTCCAGAAAATCCCAAAGATTCTCATTGGGGTTAAGTTCTGGACTCTGTGGTGGCCAGTCCATAAGTGGAAATGATGTCTCAACCTCTCTGAACCAGTCTTTGACAATTTGAGCCTGATGAATCTCGGCATTGTCATCTTGGGATATGCCTGTTCCATCAATGAGAAAAAAAAATCCATTGATGGAACAACCTGGTCATCCAGTATATTCAGGTAGTCAGCTGACCTCAGTCTTTGAGCTCATAACACTGCTGAACCTGGACCTGACCAACTGCAGCAACCCCAGATCACAAATCATCATCATTCAAGGTTTTTTTCCAACCATATTTCTTCCTTAAAGGAGATGGTTCCCCACTATCCTATAAACTTCCAGTTGATAATAATTTGTTTGACAGGTTTTAACCCAGTTTTAGTAGTTTCAGCAATCTCCTTAGATGTTTTCTTTGCTTAATGCATAGGAATAACATCCTCTCCACGATCTCGTCCCGTCGCTGTGCCCTCAATGCAAAAAACAGCTTGTGTATATATATTTATATCGCAATATTTTTAGTTTACATTGTTTGTTATATTGTTTCCCTTAATTGCATGCACCATCATCGCCACAACAAATTCTTCGTATGTGTAAAATCGGACCTGGCAATAAAGTTGATTCTGATTCTGATATTTAATCAAACTCCAAAATTATCAATTGCAACAAATATTCCTTTACCAAGTCTTACTTTTTCTCCATTTACACTGTAGGCCCTGATGGCCAATTCTAATTAATTCCTTAAATTCCTTTTTTTAATAATTAAATAATAATAATTATATATATAGATATATATATATATATATATATATATATATATATATATATATATATATATATATATATATATATATATATATATATATATATATATACAGTCATGGAAAAAATTATTAGATCACCATTTTTTCTTCACTTTCTTGTTCATTTTAATACCTGGTACCACTAAACGTCATCATGTGACTAAAACAGACAGAAAATAAAACACTGAATGCATAAAAGCAGTGTTTTTGGCAGTACAACGCCATAGCTATTGATGTAAAAACTTAAGTGGTTTAGGTTATAATCAAGAAAACCATGGAAAATGGTAAGATATCAGCTCTTAAATAAAACTCTTATGAGCAATCTTTGTGGTTATCGTTATGTTTGTCCAAACAAATGTACCTTTAGTTGTACCAGGCATTAAAATGAACAAGAAACTGAAGAAAACAAGGGTGGTCTAATAATTTTTTCCATGACTGTATTTATTTATTTATTTATTTATTTATTTATTTATTTATTTAGTGTATCTTGATTTGCTTATGTCATCTTTTGAAAGCAACCCATATCTGATATGTGAATTTACACTGGTTAACTGCTGGGAAAAAAGCCTTGCAAGCTGGATGAGCTGAGCTACTAATCTGGAAAAAGTGGGACTGCAAGGAAGAAAAACCGGCTCTTTTCCAGTTTAAGTGAAACAGAAGATGTAGTACATGAACCTTCTTCCATTACTTCCTCTGAGTTTGACAGTAGCCTTTGAGCGCATTTATACTGCTTAGTCGTCAGCTGGTTCAGTAAAAAGAAGCCCCTTGTTCTTCTCAAAGATGTGTAATTGAAACAGAATGCAGGTGGTCCGTTTAGTAGGCACTTTAATGTTGATGTGTTAAAAAAAAATGAAACCTGAGTTGCAAGCTTTAAATCTCACACTTCCTCAGGGAGATATAAAAGCACTTACAGGCGAGTCACATAGTCTTCTCTGGGATTTTATACATTCTGCATGGCTTGCACAAGTGTCACTGGAGAGTTTATGATTCTAACACTTGAAATACATTATTTGGGGTCTTTCCTATCCAGAAAGACCGGTCTTTCCATAACAGGTCTTATAGTTGTAAGGTTATTTGTGGTTTACTTTGTTTAGGTGAGTCACAAGTTCCCGCCCCCTCAGGCTCATTAAGGTACCAGTTAATACTGAGAGTGACTGGTATGAACTGGTTGATTTTACTGGTGCTGCACACCTCAGATACAATCTTGATACGTTGCTCCACCCACAGTGAATCAGCATTTCTTTTAGAGATCATCTACAGGCTTTTCAACCTACTCCTTTACTCGTGTCACAAGACATCTTTAGATTATCTTCTTAATGGAAAACTTCTAAGCTTTTCTTGATAAGTAATTTTCCCAGATTCACTGTTTTAAATGCTTTCTCTGCACACTGCAGATTCTTAGTTGTCTGTTTCCTTTGCTTTTCGAATGCTCTGTTGACTCATAGCCCTTTAAAAAAAAAAAAAAGTCTCATCCATATTTCAAAGGCATTCCAAAGAAAAATGTGTGTTAGCAAAGTATACAGCATTGAGGCTAAATTTAAAAACCAAGGATTTCTGAGTTGAGGTACATCACTGTGTGTGAGAAAGAAATATACTCAGAGCAAAACAATATATACTGCAGTGCAAAATGTTTGCTATCTCACTGGGATAATATTTAATCTAATGCAACATTTTCTTACCTGCATACATTCACACTTTCCCATACGCAGCTTATGCGTTATTCTCAGCCCGTCTCTATTTTTCTCTTCTGCTTTAACAATTTCAAAATAACCTCTGCATCAGAAACCTTGATAATCAATAGATTTTATCCATACTTTAATACATACCCAACACTTTGGCGAGATCCTTCATGCTGACCAAGCACAAAGTGGACAGTGGACAGGAAAAAAAAAAAAAAAAAAACAAATTAAAGGGACTAAAAAAAACCAGCAGCAGAACCAGATGCAGGGAGGGAGGTCATCTGCCTCGACCCGTTTGAGGGGTCACAGGAAGATAACAGGAAAGAGACGCCTCTAAAAACAGATTAGTCCAGAGATCTGCCCACGGGACACGAAAGAGAGCAATGTTACATGCAATAACGTATGGAGCCCCGTTTGGGTCATAATTAAATGAATAAATTAGTCTATTATTATGAAATACGTATCCATTATTTTAAAATGTTTCCCATTATTATGAAATATATGTGTATTATTATGAAATATTTTCCATTATTATGAAAAAAATTACTTGTTATGAAATATATTTTTATTATTTAATTTTAATTTAATGCATATTAGTTTATTTCAGAATGGCTTTTTTATTTAAGAATGAGTTTTTACATAATTGCTGCCTTTTTCATAAGAATGATCTTTTACATAATAATGACATTTTGCCAGTGGGCGGGGCCAGTGGTTGACCTGCACGCTCATTGGCTGATCCATGCAGTTGGTGGGGGACTAGCATCGAGCCTGTTGGCTACCTCTCGGAGTAAGTCAGAAAAGGATCTTTCTCCTGTCGCCATGCCGTCAAAATCAAGTTTTCCCTACATTTCGCGCTACGTTTCTGAGTCGATGTCAACTTTTAACCGTAAACTGAGGTGCCACGGCCCGCTGCTAACGGGACCTCACGGCCAAAACTAGTCGATGTCAGAGCGTAGAATGGAGAAGGATCAGCCAATGAGCGTGCAGGTCAACCACTGGCCCCGCCCAGTGGCAAAATGTCATTATTATGTAAAAGCTCATTCTTATGAAAAAGGCAGCAATTATGTAAAAACTCATTCTTAAATAAAAAAGCCATTCTGAAATAAACTATTATGCATTAAACTAAGATTAAATAATAATAAAAATACATTTCATAATAATTACATTTTTTTCATAATAATGTGAAATATTTCATGATAATACACATATATTTCATAATAATGGATATGTATTTCATAATAATAGACTCATTTATTCATTGAATTATGACCCAAACGGGGCTCCATAATAACGATGACGTATACAGAACATACAAAATGAGTAAGGAGAACAAGGAAAAATTAACCATGGGAGGTCCCCCAGTAGTCGAGGCCTAAAGCAGCATTAAAAAACAAAGACATCCAGGGCACCTCTAGATATAAGCCTCATCAAAAAAGGAAACTTTAAACCTCATCTGATGACTGGAGTTCAGTGAATTTTAATAACCATTTTAATAACCAAAGGGTCACACGTACAACTCAGCCAATCGATGAAGAATGACCAACAGCAATCTGTGGTTCGATTGTTTTAACAGAATACACTGGACAAAATATATGAGCCATGTGGAGACACATTTTGCAAGTCCGTAAGACACTTACGCATAACTTTAACCTTTAACCTAGCCGGACAATAACAAGGTCATGGAAAATAATATTTACCATCTTCCACCACAGCAGTCATCAGACAATCGATTTATTATTTGGGTAATTCAAAACAACTGTACACACGACCGTCAGCCTGCAAACTAATGTTATATATAAACACCAACACAGAAACATGATCAGAACATTAACAAGACTCAAAACCAGGATAACCCTGTAACTGTAAACATTGTTAATGTGACCCATTTCCTTATTTCCTCTTGATGGACAGCAGTAATATTTCTCACTGCCTCTGACAGGCCACATCACTAATATGGCAGTTTTGGGTATTCGTTAAGTGCTTGTAATTGTAATCTTATATCTTTCCCCTGACAGACAGAAAAAGATCAGAACTATGCAGAAACACAAAATGAACAAAATCAGTCAGTTTTTCTTTACGTTTTGGGTTTTACTTGACCTGACAGCTTCAAAAATTAAATGCTGGAAATCCACCATTAACATAGAAGCATCACAACACCACAGATTTTTAGTTTGCACTTTAAAAGTATAATTATAACATGAGATTATTCTTGAAAAGGCCTTGCGGAAAAGTCAGCGACACATTTTTTTACATTCATTTTTGTGAGTAATGATATGCTTTTGACAAATGTCATCAAAATCACCTCAGTAATGACCCTATAATGATGCAAATTTATGCTTACAGCAGCAAAACCATAGTCTTTCTGCTAAAATAGCATATTTGTTTTAAACCACAGCAGAATGTTTCACTGATTATAAGTATTAATTTGTGTGATAATACAGCGATTATGAGAAGAATCAAATGCAGTGGCTACTTTCCGATGTCTTTGAAGGAATAATCCACATTCACCCGTTTGTTTTTATGTTTTCCATTCTGTTAATGATTGTTCCACAAATAGGACAAAATTTAAAAAAAAAGAGAGAAAGATGGTGTCCCTTTTCAGGGATGAGGCTGATGGAAGCCGGTGAATCTATCTATCCATGAATTTTGAATATCTCAGTACCATTCAGAGTTATGGAGGTCTGTTAGTGCCCCCCCCCCCCCCCCCCCCAAAAAAAAAAAAAGTAAAAGCACCCTTTCACAAACAGGAGAGCTTCTGTCCATCTTTACTTCTTCATCCGTTTTATAGCTGATGGAGTTACAGACCTGACATTAATGAACTTCATTAGTTCATAGATGAATAGATGAATCTTTTTAAAACTTCTTGCTTTTTCAGCCATTTTTTGACCCCGGTCAACTATTTTTTTTTACCTGTATCAGGCATCAAATTTGAAATGATCGCATTTAGTGGATAAAAGTGTAAAATTTCTCAGTTTAAACATTTGTTCTATTATCAATGTGTTATTGAGAATAATGGAACATCATATAATATAATAAAATAAAATAAAATATAATAATATTGCCTCATGGGATTTGAAAGTCTTTTAGTTTTCATTTCAATCAGATTTAAAAAAAAAGAAATGCTCCCAACTTTGCTGGAATTTGGGTTGTATTTTCTGAGTAAAAAATATCTCTTGAAACAAAGTCAGTGTAAAACATAATAAATAAATGACATAAAAAGAAAAAGATGTGTTAGATACTGCAGTGAAAGCTAAAGTCAAAATTATCCTTCACCAGTTGATTTCCAGAGTTCTGTTAACAGTTTGTGGTTGCAATTATAATGCTTGAAACACAAATGTTTTATTACTTCATCTTTGGGAAAAAAAATGTAATTTTATATATATATATGTATATATATATATATATATATATATATATATATGTATATGTATATATATATGTATGTATATTATATATATATATATATATATCTATATCTGTATATCTATGTATCTATCTCTGTCTATCTCTGTCTATATCTCTATGTGTGTGTGTGTGTGTGGTGTGTTGTGTCTATATCTCTATATATATCTCTCTCTATCTCTGTGTGTGTGTGTGTTATCTCTATCTATGTATCTCTCTCTCTCTCTATCTATTTCCCAATATGTGTGTGTGGTTGTGTGTGTAGGTGTGTGTGTAAATATAATCACCACTTCTTTTCAACTCAATGATTCAAAAAATAAATTAAAAAAGAGAGATAAATAAACAAAATGACAGTATTAGTGACATTGATTGAATTCATCCAACAGGATGCTTAAATATCTGTGTGATTTTCTGGATTAGATATTAAACTGTGGCCCAGAGGTGCGTCGTCATCAACTGATCCATATCTCACAGACCGACATTGTTGTTCCCAGAACCAGAACCATGGAGCATCTGCATGGTTCTGGTTCTGGATCGGTTCCTCCTCCTCAGTCCATCCAGAGACTGGAGAGCGTTTGGCACCGTTCCACTGAAATCAGAACAAATAGTCAAAACCTCCATAAATCTGTAATGTGTTTAGACTGAGAATGTATTTTACATGAAAACTCTTTGCCACAAATAGGATTATATGGATTAACTATAATAGGTTACTGCATCAAATTAATTCCTTAGAGCAACCTAATTATTTCTTAAAGATTAGCTTGCTGCAATATCTGTCATTACACAAGAAAACACAGAATATGCCAGAAAACATTACAAGCCAGTACTTTTCCTCTAGTACCTTTTTATGGGTATTTTTAAGGGTTGTTTAATTTGAAGGTAAACGCTGCCTGAGTATGAATAAGCACTTCCTGTTTGCTTACTCTGGAAATACTGAATGATTGTTACATAACCAGGATCTGGAAGACTTCTTCTGGACATTTTTACAATATTCGTGGAGTTTCTTCAGCAAGCAAGATGCAGATGTGTTCATAAATGAAATTATTTTGTATTTTTGTACCAGCCTCTAACAGACATTTCATGAGATGAAAACTAAAACTGAGAAGTAAATATCCATGTATATATAAATATATCCAGATTTAACACATACTGTACTCCACTAGAGCATCTTCCCAAAACAAACTTATTCTTGCTGCAGGATAATCAGCTTCATCCCTGTTTTTAGCCTGTTTTTACTTTTTGTCCTCCAGATCACTTTTTTCCTTAAAGTGCTGTATATTTGACTCATTTTTGTGCACTCATTAAGTTCCTTTTTGCTCATTAATAAATGTGTTATTTTTCCTTTCTTAGAAACACATTTTTCTTACAAGCAATGTCCATAAAACCCCTTTTTAAATTTTTTTTTTTAAATCTGAAATCCAACCAAGATCCAAATAAGCATTTTTTTTTTTTTTTTTGTGACCTTGTTGTCAGCAAGGTTGTGACTATTTTTCCTGGACTCCCAGCCCGACCCAAAAGCCTGGGTGCTGACTGGGTCCACGCAGATATGAGTCCTGGTACCCCGACCCTCAGCTGTCAGACACCAGATACTGGGATGACACCTGAAGCCAGAAGAGTTCTCCAACGTTGGGCCTGAACATCAAGACCAGTCTCCACTGGTGGAGACCACTGGTCACGTGAATTTGATTATCTGAGCATCATCTAACTTCTATAGCCAATTAAATTCCAAATTTCCTTTCAAGATCTATGCTTACATCAATCTCTTCACTTCGGAATTTCAGCTGTTTACTTTTATTTTGTCCAGGGATTTTACATTTTAAGGGTATATCATTTTATTATTATTGTGTTTTTAATTTTTAGTTTATTTCCCCTCCTTTAGTATTTTCAGTCAACTTTTGTTTCTTGTTTCTATTTCTTTCTTGTAGAGTTTAGAGTAGGGCTGGGCAAGTTAACGCCTTATTATCGCGTTAACGCATTAATTTATTAATGCCGACAATTATTTTATCGCGCGTTAACGCATATTGCTAACATGCTTTTGTTTTGAAAAGTCTGTTACTGGCTGCTGCGGAACCGGAAAAGAATTGGCAGGTAAGCTAAAAACAGACATGGAGAACGGTAAAAATCCGTGTACTTTACAGTTCAGGTAGCAACTCAGGTAGCAATATTAACAATTCTGTCTGGAAAAAAAAATTCTGGACTGCAACAAAACGTTTGTGGTCATTCCTCCATGTTCCATCAGATCTGCTCCATGTGTTCACTGTCCTGCTGTTCTCTAGCTGGTTACTGCAGTGCGGCTCCATCTAGTGGCACAGATGTGTAACGACAACAGAAAGTCCAGTCCTCCATTATAAAACTAATTCAGTCCTGTGGTCCGTTTTTTCATTTCGTATTTTTGATCCAAGTCTGAAATTGAAATATAAAAAAAAAAACAGGCATTTTTTTTCATTTTTTTTGTGTTAGATTAAAATGAAAAATGTCGTAAAATGTCACTTTTTATTTTTATTTTGTTTGACAATTGAAAATGGAAAGAATGAATACTACACGGATTGATAAAGTTATTGAACTTTAACATGGACATTTTCATTTTAAAGTTCTCCCAGACGGAGGATTCAACAGAAACAAGGTTATTTGTAACAACTGAAAAGTTCAACTCCCCGTTAAGTTTCTACTGTTACCTCAGAAATAACCTGTTTTTTTTGTTTTTTTTTTAACATTCTTTTTATTGAACATTTTCAAAATTATAACAGTCCAGCACAGTATACAAAAAGATTATTTGAGATATGTAGCAAATCCAGAATACATCCACAGCAATGAACTCAAAAGTCCTTATTAGGTCTAACATTTCAGGCAGTAGTCCTCTGAGTTCTCAGGTACTCCAACACCTTGCCAAACTTCGCTGTAAAGAGATTGTTCCGGCCATTGATGCTGAGTCTCAGTCCTTCCAGAGAAATATAGTCCGTTATCAAAGATTTCCACTGACTTATTGAAGGAGGTTCATCTCCTACCCATTTTGTCATAACAGCCTTTCGGCCCAGCATAAGCAAAAAATGTACAGTGTTCTTATGAGATCTTAATGTTTCAGGGATACCTCCCAATAGACATAATACTGGAGTAGGTTGTAATTGCTGCTTAATTATCACACTAATCTCAACACATACAGTTTGCCAAAACCGTTGAATGTTTTCGCATTCCCATAGGCAGTGAAGTCTTGTCCCTAGAGTAGTCTTACATTTTGGGCAGTTTGGAGAGGCCCCTGCCGTATATTTACTGTACATATAAGGAGATATATAAACATTTTGTAAAATATTGTATTGCATTTCTCTAGAAATTACCTGTTTTAATGTTCTGATTGTGCTGAGACACAATCATTTTGTTGGATTTCGTTTGTAGACTTTTTTTTTTTATTTTTTATAAAAACAGGATGACATTAATGTCCTGGCAGTGGCAATAAGCTTTATTTTGTTTTACATTTTTTTAAGATGAGATTTACACTAAATATGTGTTGCTGACAAGTGCTGATGTTAAAAGTGTTTGAACAACAAATGTTATGGCACTAAGTGACCTTTACACTACTTTTGAATTCATTATTTGATTTTGCGTATACAATGCGATTAATCGTGATTAATGCGATTAATCGCGATTAAAAATTTTAATCGCTGCTCAGCCCTAGTTTAGAGATATTGTATTTTCACCTTTTCCTTTTTTTTATGTGTGCATTCAGTCAATGTGACCTACCTTTTTTTTTCTTTTCTTTTTTTTCCCCTTTTTTTTTACTTGAACTCTGCTTCAACATGATTTAACTGCTGGTCCGGAAAAATAAGGCAGTCAAGAGGTACATGATGAATACACACATACTCGCATGCAGACACAAGTTTAATTTGTCCACTGATGCTGAAGAAAAGCAGAAACACATGTTACATCCTCACGCAGGTGCAGACGGTCGCAAGAAAAAAGCTGAAATAACCGTTTAATGTTAAGTATTTCTGCTAGCGTCTTTCTCTCCCTCGCTTACGAACGCACACACGACCCAGCGGTCGAGTTAATTCATTAGACGACCTTAAGATGCAAACACTTCTGTCTCTCACACGTCAATACCTCTGACAGAAAACAAGAAGAAAAGGACAAAACAGGATGAAAAACATGGATGGATAAAACACACGCTGACAAAAACACACGTAACATGTTGAGGAAAGGAAAAAAAATAGAATGCCATTGATTCAAAACATCAACATCAACAGCAGACTTTATGAACTCTGGGAAAACGTTGTCATCGTTTGTCATCTGTGTCGTCCCTTCTGACAAAACCAGTGAATAGAGTTGGTTCAGCAGCAGACTTTACTTATGTAAATTCAGGGTAAATTAAAACAACAAAAAAGCTGAAATGTACTATTTTGTAATATTTTGGGCATAATGTTTACTTTATTTTGGTGTAGTTTGATAGCTACCTCACACCGGTTTATTAAAAAGAGCTGTTGTAACAAGTGCAGACATTAAATCAGTCCTTTTCAAATAGTGTGGGGCGCGACCCTTTGGGGGGCGTGGTGCGATGCCAAGGGGGGCGTGTGTAACAAGCTGTTTTTTTTTTTTTTTTTTTTTTTTTTTTTGTTGTTGTACTGGAATAAAGTGTAATTGCACATATACTCCAGTAGGGGGCAGCGGTGCTCTCATTATCGCAGTGTGCAGGGAGTTTTAGCTATATTGTGTAGGGTCTCTTTTTTGGGGGGGGGGGGGGGGGGGGGGGGGGGGGGGGGGGGGGGAAAATAACTGAGAAAAGCACTGCATTAAATGTATCTCAGCAACAGTACACTGTTACACATTACACAGAAGCTATTAGGCTTTCAGCCACCATTTACTCTGTAACTCACGCTACACCAACTACACCAACCTAACAGATTTACTGGATCTAAATGTGGCAGACAGGTTTTTAGATGTCGGCTGAATCAGGAAATTTTCATCAATTTCTATCCATTATTTAAAAATCAAGCATTTATTCAACATCAGTTCCATGCTTTCAGTTTTGTAAATGTCAGATATAAACATAGATCAACTACATCTGCTTCATGAGATTTAAATGACTGGTACAACGTTTTAAGTTTAATATCTCTGGGATATTGTCAGGAAAACAATCAGTGAAAGGATCACACTTTTACAGTTGATTTAATCCAGAACTGAATGCAAATCAAATGCTCCGATGAGGATCCAGTCATCCAAAACTGTAAATTATGTGCTGCAAGAACGCTAGTTCTTCATATTAATTCTGTATTCACGATGGGCTGGCAGATTTGCACTTCTACTCATCTGTTAGGTATTTAAGGAAACAAACATTCAACCTGAAAAACTTACCAAAAACTATTTCCACAGCAGATACTGAAAATATGTATGATATAACCAGGGCTTGATGCTAACTTTTTGGCTAACTAGCCACTGTGGCTAGTGTTTTTCCTCAGTCATTAGCCATTTAGTCTTTATGCTAGCCACAGTTTTTTGCTGTCAGTTTTTTCTTCTTCACAATATTCTTGCATTTACATTTTAAATACAAAAAAAAATTGGTACACAACTATCGTGATGTGTCATATCAAAGAATAAGTTACCAGCCAAAGTTGCTTGTGAGACAGAAATTGTTACTTACTAGCCACAGCCACATTTTACTAGCATTTGGCCGGTTGGCCGGTGTCAGTGTCAAGCCCTGGATATAACCCTTACAATGAGACCATTAAACATAGTTTTTTAAACAAACAACCACGTATTAAAAATCATGACAATTGACCAGTAACTGTATGAATTCAGAGGACAGCAAAAAAAATAGAAAAGAAACAAAATAAAGTACAGATAAACAGCACTAATGGCGGTCCTCATTAATGAGGACAGCTTCAGCATGAGGCTCTGAAGTGATTGCTGACTCCACATTAGGACTCTGCTGGCAGATCATTTCGTGTAAGTAAAGTTTGAAAGCAAAAGTAAGATTCAATAAGCTCTTATTCAGCTGATGTCCACTGAGCTCAGAGAGAGCAGCAACACATGAAAGACATGCTAGTGAACAGACAAGTGTAATGTAATCCGAATTATTGTTCAGTTTAACTCAAGAGTTTCAGGTCGCATCACTATCACGGTTTTCTGGAACACCTTGATAAAACACAACCGATGTAAATGTAATTCATTCCAACTCTGTTCTTCCTACTAAGAAAAGTGGAAAGAAATGTTCAGTGTTTCTTTCTTCCCCCAGGACCTTTTTTAAAAAACAAAAAAGTGAACACTCGGTCCTTACCTAAACACAAATGAGTACTCTCCAGTAAGGGATGGTATGCAATTAACAGCACACTACTGGGTTTTACATAAAAATTCAAGAGCCCCAGAAAACAGAAAAGGACCACTTCAGACTTTGATTCTTAGCATGACTCTTAGATGTCGTCTATTAAGGGTCAACAACGATATTCATTAAATAAATGGGCCAGTATTTAATCTAAAAAAATAATAAATCAAAATAAAAGTATTATTAGTATTAGTAGTAGTGGGTAGATAGTAATGATTAATCATTGCTGTCTTTTTTCTTTGTCTTAAATGTCTTTATTTACCACCCTGAGAAAATCATTCATAACAGGGAAATTGTGGGCCACTAAAATTACTTTTTCTTATTGTTACAGACCTAATATTCGTCTTACAACTTTCAGTAAGCTTAATTTTGCCAAACGCTTTTTCCATGACTCTCTTTGCTTTTCTATTCATTTTGTATGAGTCCACCCCCCCACCCCCACCCCCCCACTACATATCTAACTGCATAATTTTGTAGTACTTTTGGGGTATTTATACTTCTCAATATATGCATAGCACTACGTATGCATATATATATATATATATATATATATATATATATATATATATATATATATATATATATATATATATGATATATATATATATATATATATAATATATATATATATATATCTATATATATATATATATATATATATATATATATGTGTGTGTGTATATATATGTATATGTGTATATGTATATATATATATGGAAATAATTTTTTTTTTCCATCATCAGTTTTAATTTAATCAAGAGAATGACGTATGATCCAACTAAAAGCCAAAATTCAGCTTACATATGTGGAGAGCAATATGTGCAGGTACATGTGTGCATGTAAATATAATAAAATGTCAACTTTATATTATCCTCGTCCACCAATAGCTAGTAAGAGTAGTACTTTTTTTTTTTCTAATGATACTTAAAGTCACTAAGAGGAGTACAGTTCAGTTATATAATCATTTTATGTGTTCTCTTTCCCTTTATTTTCTCTCAGAAGTGTGGCTGAGTGTAATATAAACACCGAATTAGATAACATCTGTCAATCAACTGAGCAATTAAATTTTACCTGCTTTTCTTACAAGCAGCCAAAAGAAAAGAGAAGAAAGGATGAAAAATGATGAAAATGTTAGGAGCTAAAGGGAAAAAGCAGAAGGAGCAGGTGCCTCAGGAAAAAAAAATTTAAATACAAGTCGGAAAGAAACAAGATCATAGCAAGAACAGGGAAACTGAATTTATCATAAATCATATCAGTGCAACCTTTTAGTGACCTGAATGTCTTTTGTCCTGTATATAATTTGACTGAGCGTAATTTGTATCTTTGTAACAAGGCAAAGAGGACAGCAGAGTCTTGACTGTATTTCTACTTCAGCTAGATAAATTCATCTTGTCTTCTCAGGCAGTTTCTGGAACATTTCCATGTGTTGAGGTTGTACTCTGGGCTTGTTTGTGCATCTATATGTGTTTTCTGCGTACCTTTGTTTTGAGATTTAATGCATCAGGCTTGATTTGGCCAGACAATGTGACCTACAGTAACTTCACTCCACCGAGCCTCTGCTTTGAATTTTTATGTCACCTCCATCCCTACCGATCTCTCTGACTGATCCCTTCTTGTATGATTCACTCAAAGGACCCAAGTCCTTGGCTGGCTTTACCAAAAAAAGAAAAAAGAAAAGAGAAAGTTTTAGATGCACTTGTTCACCTTTCACCCTGACACCATGATGTCATCAACCTGTTCTGTAAAAATCAGTATTAGTCAAGAGTTGATTTTGAGACCTTGAAGTAGTTATGTTACCCACGAAGGACAACCTTATAGTCATATATATGTATACAGACAACTGTCAGACACAGTCCTTCCTCTTTTTAATATGAAACACGTCCTTGGTGACGTCCATTTTTGATAACCCTAGAACAATAAATCATTTAAGCCAATAGAAACACCAGTCATTTTATTAGGTGCACTTTTCCAGTTGGACCTCCTTTTGCTTTGAGAACCACTTCAATTCTCCGTGGTATACATTAATAGGATGTTGGAAACAATCATTTGAGTTTTTTGTCCATATCGACATGCAAGTATCACACAGTTGTCGCTGATCTGTCAGCTGCTGCACATCAGTGATGCAGATCTCCTGTTGCATCACGTCCCCGAGGGGCTCGTTTGAGAGCTGGTGACTGTTGAGGCCGTTGGAGCACAGTCAGCTCATTGTTATGTACAAGAGACAATAATGAGATTATTATTTGGGCTTTGTGACATGGTACATGATCCTGCTGCAAGGAGCCATCAGGAGGTGGTCACACAGAGATGGACGTGATCAGCAACAATGCTCATGTGGGTCGTAGCATTTAAATCCTGTTTAGCACAAGGCCTATTTTTTCTTCGCCCAAAAGTTAGGAGAGCACTACAGAGAAAAAATCGGTTGGTCGTGGGCCCTCAATCGACTCGGGAAGTCATGATTCGGACATTATTGCATGCAGCGGCTGCGAGCCTTCAGGTCAGCTGTCTTAGCTTTTAGCTTCTCGCTTACAACAGTTAGCTTAGCACATGTAGCTTTGAGGCTAGCCAGACGATCATCTACAGAGTCTGCATTAGTCTCTAGCGAGATGATGCGTTGGCCGTGGCTGGACACAGGTGGATTGGACAAGGTCCAATTTGGCCTCCAGAGCTGAGAAGGATACCTTAAACTCCGATGCTAGGTCAGCCTTGTGGGTTTCCAGGAGGCTGGTTAGCGCGGCGCAAGCAGTAGCATCGTTGAGGAGCGTAGAGTCTTTTTTATTTTGTCTCGTCTGTTTATTTGCCATTCCGGGACGTGTCGTTGTGTTATAAACAAGCTGTGATGCTGTTGTTGGCGGTAAGTTGAGGAGAGATGGCTTGAAAAGTAAAAAATTGAGGGAAGTGTGGGAGAGCAGAGGCGAGGCGTTTACTCTGCGTCTGCCATGACCTGGAAAAAAAGGTCTTACACTAGGCCTGTTTTTAAGGCTTCTGCTCAGAAATTGCAAATCCATAATGAAATGAATACTTTTGTGTCTTAGAGAAGGGAATACTTGTGAGACACTTGTTTGTAAATATTACACACAAATTAAAAAAATCAGGCTTGCTTGCCAAAAACTTAAAGAAACTTTCAGAATGAACTTGCCTTTGGGATAATGCAGTTGTAGCTCTAAACCTCATAAAATAAAAGTACAATATATTAACATTATTTCTGCAAAAGCTGAATCTGAAAAAGTGAAGCAGAAAGAACTCTCCAAAAATAGCCAGTTTCTCACCTCCTGTGCCATTTGAATTTCCTCATGTCTCAGCGTCTCCCTACAGCCTGTCCTGATATGACATGTGCATCCACCAAGCTGTGAATCGTACGGGTCTATGGAGCCCCGTTTGGGTCATAATTCAATGACTAAATGAGTCTATTATTATGAAATACAGGCGTTTATTATTATAATTATTATGAAATTTCCCATTATTATGATATGGTTTCATTGTTTTTCATAAGAATGATTTGTGTGTCAATCACAGCAGAGAGGGCGGAGCCATTTATGTGATTAACTGCTCCTTCTTTCAGGCATAAGCAACAGAACAGTGAATCGTCAAATCGGGTCAAAATAGTATCACCTGATAAATGATCATTTTCGATCATTTATCAGGCGATACTGCTAACCTGGTCCAGGTTTCCCGTAGCTCAGTCCAAGCTGCCATAGCTACAATTGGACTAGGAGCGCACCTTGATGATGCCACGGCCCGCTGCTAACGGGACCTCACGGCCAAAACTAGTCGATGTCAGAGCGTAGAATGGAGAAGGATCAGCCAATGAGTGTGCAGGTCAACCACTGGTCCCGCCCACTGGCAAGATGTCATTATTATGTAAAAGCTCATTCTTATGAAAATTGAAGCTATTATGTAAACGCTCATTCTTAGATAAAAAAGCTATTCTGAAATAAACTATTATGCAATAAACTAAGATTGAATAATAATAAAATGTATTTTTATAATAATTACATTTTTTTCATAATAATGGGAAACATTTCATAATAATGGATACGTATTTCATAATATATAAACGCCTGTATTTCAATAATAGACTCATTTATTCATTGAATTATGACCCAAATGGGCCTCCATACGTGTCAGCCATAACCACATGTATTTTTTTTTTTTTCTTACCCTAACTGTGTATTTCGTAACATCTAAATCAAAGCATTGATATTGATTCCTATCCCAACCATGTATTTTTAACTCCTAGGCCTAGGCCATAACATTTATGACTGACAGCATTGTCAAAAAAGTAAAAGGACCATAGAAAAGGTGGTGTGGAATGATTCTGAAGCTCAGTGAAACAACACCTCCGATCATTCCTCCTTTCTTGTGATAAATGGCAGATCAGCATTGTTGAATGTATATGTCATCCTACACACAGATGTTTGATATCACTGTCATGTTGGCCACAGAAAACCTTTGAATCTTAACATCGTTACATCCATCCATCACACAAAGGGTGAATTCCAATTCCTCCCTCCCTAACAAACCTCAATCTCAAACCTCAATCTCTCAAAACCTCAATCTCAACCTCCTCAACCTCAATCTCAAACCTCAATCTCAGTGCAAGTGTTGTCCTGATTCTCCGAACGCCAAGTTGAGGGACAAGTTTGAGGACTGTATCGCCCTCAATATTGAGATTCTCTGGCACCACCCTCGGGAGTAAGGGCTACCCAGAAGCCATTGCGTATTTTCACCAAGACATCATGGAAAAAGGATGGCGATTGGCAGTAGTCAATCTAACGAAGATGCCCAAAGCCCAGGCAAAGGAAATCAGTGATGCAGACGATATTGTCGCCATAATGTTGTCGTCTTCTTTTTCTTCTTCCTCCTCTTATTCTTCTGCAACTACTTCTTCTTCTCCTTTTTCTTTGTCGTCATCGTCTTCTTGACAGACTGGACGTAGCTTTGGAGCAAGGTTGCCCCCCCCACAGTCTAAAGGTGTAACTACACTCAAGGGGTGTCCCATTTCTAATTCACAAGATCGCCCTTACTCTTACTTTGGAGGGCTTAGATTGAGGGCCAAAGATTGAGGGTTGAGATTGAGAGTTAAAAGAGGAAATAGAATTTACCGAATAGGTCAATAGACTTTAGCTTTGTCTCTGTGTGGAAGTAAGTATGGAAAATGTAGTCCTTGTTAAATTTTTTTGAGGGTTTATTGTGAAACCCCAATACTGTGCAATACGCTAGTAAGTCTTTAGTACAATTTACGTTGTGGGCCAACATTGCTATTTTATATTCTGCCAGCAAAGTTCATACACATACAAGCCCTTTCACTTTGACAATTTCAGCTGCAGGACCAAAATTTCAAAGACTGCTCACAGACAGTAAAGCGAGAGTTCATCCTGTCCTTTATTCTGAATATAATATTAACACATTAATGCCAGTTTCTTGTTATTGTCTCACCTATAACTACTTATAGTAAGCAAACTTGTGTGTGACAAGCACTACAAGTAAAAAAAAGAGCATTAGCAGCCAGTGCATACAGTTAATTTTCAACTTAAAGGATCTAACATTGTGGTGCCTGGTGCAACATTCAGTTAGCATTTAAAAGAACCACTCAAAATTTTCTTACACTGTAATTCTCCTTCGAGTGCTCTGCGCTAAGAAGACGTTAGAGCAAAAGAGAGAGAGCCAAGAGACAAAGAGAGAGCGAGGAAGAGATAAAAGGTGACATCGGTCATTACACTGGACTTAATGAAGCCTGTTTGCCTTGATAACCACCCATTTCATTAACTGCTGCTGTACAACACTCACCCCTCCCCCCCCCCCCCCCACCCACTTCAGCCCATCGTCAGGGTCCACAGAGTGAGACTTCAGGTTAGATGGGAATGTGATTAATGAGAGGCCAATTCATTAAAGGGCTACAAGTATTTCTCTCTATTTTGTCTTGTTCTGATTCTCTCCGTCTCTCCTTTTCTCAGGTTTTTTCTCATTGTTTAACTGTTTATTTGTTTTTTGCTGTATAATAGAACCATATTTAAGAATGTCTTTTCATCAAAGTTACACATAAAACATTACACGAGACAAGTTAAAGCTGATCTATGTCTCAGAGTCACATAGAAAGATACTTAATACTTAAAATACCAAGAGACTTGTTTTGCTTTTATTTCATACGTATTAAAACATCTGCCTGGTGGTTGAAACTATGTAGTTACATTTACAAAAGTAATAGTATTCATGTCTTTATGAGTCTGAAAACAAGAACTTTGGTCCAGTAGTTTGATCAGGAAAGAGAACATTTTATTTGAATAAATATTATTTGACATTTTTATTTCTGGATTCAACTCTACACTAGACAAATGGGAAAAAAAAAAAAAAAAAGATATGTTCCCTTAATAAAAATAGACTACAAAAGGCCACTTGGTAAAATATATCGATCAAAATTAAATGTATTGATGTCTGATCGATATTTGCACTTCAATCAATACTTATTGTAGATATGGGATGGGATATGGGATGGGGCTAACACAGAAGATGTGAATGGGTTCGTTTACTATCATCAGAAATAAATGACCCAGTGGGCTGCTGCCCCACTGATTGCTTGGAAGTGGTTAAAAAAAAAATCTAATTACACTGCACGTTCAAAGAAAAAAAACACACTTTCTAATATTTTGATGGACTGTTTTTAGCTTTGATTACAGCAAGCATTTGTTCCAATAAGCTTCTGTAATGTCACAACATTTAATTCCGTTCAGAGTTGTATTAATTTTTCACCAAGATCTTGTATTGTTGATGGGAAAGTCTGATCGCTGCACAAAAGTCTTCTCGAGAACATCCCAAAGATTCTCAGTGGAGTTCAGGTCTGGACTCTGTGGTGGTCAGTCCATGTGTGAAAGTGATGTCATGCTTCCTAAACCACTTTTTCACAATT
>JAGFBZ010002359.1:0-173681 GCA_018398805.1 Hirundichthys speculiger | reverse complement strand
GACATACAACCAATGATCAGAGAAAAATGGGAAACAATGTAACATAAAACAACTGCTATATATAAGGTGTGAAAATAATATGGTTCTATACGTTAATGCGCCCAGGCGAAAAGTCCAGAGAACTGTCGCTGAAGTCAATGCGACTACATTTACTATGACGCGAAGAAAATACATTTCGGCACACGATTGTTAGAATTAATTTCATTGTATTTGAGAATCACATGTCACAATTCTGAAGAGTCAGATAAAAACGGTAAGATACTGCCTAACAGAAAATGGTTTAAATAAAATGAATCTGCTATAACAATCAACAACCAATATGTGACGTGAGACTTTCAAATTCTGCTTGGACGTGATTTACATTTTCTTTCAACATATTTGTCAGTCTCCTTAGAGACCGTCAAAAATTGCCATTGCCGACTATATTTCAAGTCGTCAAGGCGGGGTATTGGGTAAAGTTTTCAATTAGCAATAATCGCGCCTCGGATATTCCTCATAGGCTACGATACTGCCACTGCGCAAGGCTGATTAGCTATGGGGGAGGACGCAGAAGTCACTCAGGGCCACAGACTTCTCTCTTACGGTATCAATATGAGTGTCACTTCAACACACCCGATGGTATGGTCTTGGCTCATTGGTGTTGGTTTAACACACCAACACATTAAACAACTACACTTCTAAAAAGGACATTTATTAATTGAGCTATGCACTCATACAAAGTACCAGGTCGACATGTAGACAAACATGTAGTCAAACAACCAGCGATCAGTGAAAAACGAGAAACAATTTAACATAAAATAACTGTTATATCTAAACTGTAAATAATATATGGTTGTATACGCTAATCTACACCCAGACGAAAAGTCGAGAACACTCCCCTTGATGTAAATGCAACTGCAGGTACCATGAGATCAAAAGGGCACATTTAAACACACACACACATTCCTGTACCTGCTGCATTGTGAGATCTGAGTGAATTAACCAGCAAAGTGAGAACTGCTATTTCCACTTTACTGAGGAAAACAAAAACAGCAATTCTGGACACTAGATGTCACCCTTATTCAATACAGTCCTTAGATGTTGTAGACCACAAAGTTTAAGAAAAAGATTTTTCATCTATGTGTGAGGAACAAGCATTTGCACTTTTTTTTTTGCCTTATTTTTTGGCCGTGCCTAACTCACAGTGTTTCTTTAAGTAATTTTCATTTGAGTTCATCTGCGTTTGTTACGATTTTTGGGGAAACAATTTATTTTCTTAAAACATTAAAGCCTCACATACCAATTTTATATGCAAAACCATATTTCATTTGTATTTCATGTTTTCTCACGTTGATTGTTTTCTAAATGAAGAGGCATTGACAGTGAAGCCCAAACCAAGCCTATAAAGACTGCAGATAACAGAAATAGTACTATTCATTTAAACCTCATAAGCTACTATACTGCCACTGCGCAAAGATGATGAGCGTTCTCTTCTTTCATTTCTCACACATTTGTTGCACTACAGTCAGGTTGTAAGGCTTAGTAACAGTATGAGCATTTTACACTGCACCTGTATCACAAGTATAGCACCAAGTAATTTCTGTGTGGCTCTCACAAGCATTTTTCACTTGTCTTGAAGCTTAAACAGAATAATTCAGGTGCTTTTTGGAGGCTCAACCAGAAGTCCAACTTAACATCACTTATCTTAGCACACATAATACTTTATGCGGGTTAAAGTAAGTGAATAATCACGAAAACACACAAAGAATCTAATAACAACACATCTTAAGGACAAAATTCAGCCATACATACATGTTTAGTTCCAAAAATGCAGGGCATTTAGAAACTAAGGAGCAATTTCACACAACATAAATATATAGCACAGGGTTCCATTAGTTTATCTAAATCTGAAGACACGGACACCAATGAGAGAATTCAAACTGAGAAAATGAATAACTGTTACAATAAGATATTATCCCTTCCATCCTCAGATATATTTCATTTACTGTCCTCCATTCAATGGTTACCATATGGCACCTCCTGCTGTCCTGTCCAGTGTACTACAGTGCAATAAAAACAGTTTAATTAGCATGTCCTGTTTGAGAAACACTTCTCTTCTGACTTTTTTTCATTATATAAAATGCTTTGACATCATTCCGTAAAGTACTATTACATGCGGGAACATAACCTGTCCCCTCAGTGTCACCAGTAATACTCTGAATTTTCTCTACAGCCTATTCAGTAAAATGTATTACAAACAAGCTAAAAAAAAATCCTCCTACGTTGAGGTCAACATACGTTGTGTGACAGGGTAGGTGGGACTAATTATTACTGTTTTCAGGATAACACTGGGGGTGCTTTGGACTACGACAAACAAACCATGCACCTAAAAGCATGGTGAATATTAAAAATAACAATAAGAAAAAACAGAAAGTATTAGAAGCAGAAAATGCTAGTAAGTATTTTAATAGTAAGCATATTAAAATAAGACTAGGATCGTACAACCACTTTGTAATTAATCCAAGATGCAAAATGTATCCTTTCCGTTACAGCATGTTTGTCAGTCTCCATAGAGACCGTCAAAAATTGCCATTGCCGACTATATTTCAAGTCGTCAAGGCGGGGTATTGGGTAAAGTTTTCAATTAGCAATAATCGCGCCTCGGGTAATCCTCATAGGCTACAATACTGCCACTGCGCAAAGCTGATTGGCTATGGGGGAGGACGCAGAAGTCACTCAGGGCCACAGACTTCTCTCTTACGGTTTCAATATGAGTGTCACGTCAACACACCAGGGGGTATTGTCTTGGCTCATTGGTGTTGGTTTAACACAAATAAACAACTACACTTCTAAAAAGGACATTTATTAATTGAGCCATGCACTCATACAATGTACCAGATCAACACAGTGAAACACAGAATTGTCTTAAAACGTAATCACATAATCACGCACGTCATTATTACGGAGCATCAGCTATTCTAACTTTGTGTATGCAACTAACAATTCGATAATTATTTCCAATAAAGTCGACAACAATAAGCCCAAGGCTAAATTCCACACATTCTAAACAAAACTAGGTGTTTAAACCCGACACACTCAATGAATACAAATTAACATGCAGAGAGAAGCTGCAAACGGAAATGACTTCACTTCCTGTACATTTTCTTTCATGCTCCGTAAACTCAGTCATCAAAGCCAGCACGTTCTGACTGAGTCACTTTAACATATATATTTCATTTACTGTCCTCCATTCAATGGTTACCATATGGCACCTCCTACTGTCCTGTCCAGTGTACTACAGTGCAATAAAAACAGTTTAATTAGCATGTCCTGTTTGAGAAACACTTCTCTTCTGACTTTTTTTCATTATATAAAATGCTTTGACATCATTCCGTAAAGTACTATTACATGCGGGAACATAACCTGTCCCCTCAGTGTCACCAGTAAAGATAATGAAAAGAAAAAATACTATTAAGTATTTTAATAGTAAGCACATTAAAATAAGACTAGGAGTGTACAACCACTTTGTAATCATACCGAAGATGCGATATATATCTAGGCCCCTTTGGAATCTGGAATCACGAAATCGTGGAAGGAATCGCGGAATTGGGGATTAAAAACGGAATTCACTTTAACTGAGCAACATAACAGAACTGAATGGCAATTTGCGTAAAAGTTTGTTTTTTTCTCCCGGACTAAAAGGAACTTTTCTTTCGAGAAAATGTTCCAACAGGGGTCATGAAAAGCTGGGACACTGCGTGCTTCTCCGCCCCCTCCTGCCCCCGCTTTCCTCATTAATAAAATAAAAATTAAAAAAAAACATGTCGAAGCAGCCATCCGACAAACCGGTGAAGAAGCAAAGGAACTAGCGTCTTCCTCCCAGGTACAGGGCAGAGCAGTTTCTCCCAGATTATTATGTGTCTGGAGATTCAATGTTCTGCAAGTTTTGAACACGGTTGAATGGAAACGAAAAGATACGTGTGAAGATCACTGGATTAGTGAAAAGCACAAACATAAAAAGGGGAGAATCACTCACTGAGCTAAACACAAAAGGCTGTAATAGCTGGAACACCTGAAGAAAAAAAAAACACTGACACACACAACCAGTGTTCAGTGTTTGGATTTCATAGTACCTACATCAGCTGTAGTAAATATAGTTTTTTCTGTTACCAGACACAGTTTTTCATGATGTACCTGAAAAATGTCAGGTAGGTCATGACAAACTATGTGTCTGATAACAGAAGAAATTAAACAAGCTAAAATTATTAGTTTACTGCTGTTGAAATTTCTTTTTTGCACTTTAAATGCATTTTACCTATTTGAGTTATTTTTTCTTGATTTTTTTTTCTTTGTCAAAAAAACTAATGTTTTATTGGACACAATAAGTTTAAAAGTATGCAAACATTAAAGTTTACAAGTGTAATTGCATAAATTGTCTATATTTCATACTTTATATACAGTCTTGCAGTTGAATTGGCATAAAATGCTTAAAAAGGAATTCTCAAAACTCATGACCAAAAGTTACTGAAAATGTAAAATATCGATACGGATTAAGAGAGTACATCTAATGCACTCTATAGTGCTCCGTAAATTTGTATTTTTCAACATATTTATCAGTCTCCTTAGAGACCGTCAAAAATTGCCATTGCCGACTATATTTCAAGTCGTCAAGGCGGGGTATTGGGTAAAGTTTTCAATTAGCAATAATCGCGCCTCGGATAAACCTCATAGGCTACGATACTGCCACTGCGCAAAGCTGACGAGTGAGAGGGGAGGACGCAGACGTCACTCAGGGCCACAGACTTCTCCCTTACGGTTTCAACATGAGTGCAATATCAACACACCAGAGAGTATGATCTTGGCTTATTCGTGTTTTAACACGAATATACAACTGCACTTCTAAAAGGGACGTTTATTTATCGAATCATGCACTCGTACAAAGTACCAGATCAACACAGTGAAACACAGAATCGTCTTAAAACGTAATCACATAATCACGCACGACGTTATTACGGAGCATAAGCTATTCTAACTTTGTGTATGTAACTAATAATTCGATAATTAATTACAATAAAGTCGACAACAATAAGCCCGAGGCTAAATTCCACACATTCTAAACAAAACTAGGTGTTTAAACCCGACACACTCAATGAATACAAATTAACATGCAGAGAGAAGCTGCAAACGGAAATGACTTCACTTCCTGTACATTTTCTTTCATGCTCCGTAAACTCAGTCATCAAAGCCAGCACGTTCTGACTGAGTCACTTTAACATGTAGACATACGACCAATGATCAGAGAAAAATGGGAAACAATGTAACATAAAACAACTACTATATAAAAGGTGTGAAAATAATATGTTTCTATACGTTAATGCGCCCAGGCGAAAAGTCCAGAGAACTGTCGCTGAAGTCAATGCGACTACATTTACTATGACGCGAAGGAAATACATGTGGCACACGATTGTTAGAATTAATTTCATTGTATTTGAGAATGACATGAAACAATTCTGATCAGTCAGATAAAATTTAGATGTTCAGTAATGTAGACAATACTAAAAACATAATGTAAAGACAATAATAAGCAGCAGTCAAATCACGACATGTAGGTTTGACATTTTTTGCAAGCTGCTTTATAAGTTTTATTCAACATGTATATCAGTCTCCTTAGAGACCGTCAAAAATTGCCATTGCCGACTATATTTCAAGTCGTCAAGGCGGGGTATTGGGTAAAGTTTTCAATTAGCAATAATCGCGCCTCGGATAAACCTCATAGGCTACGATACTGCCACTGCGCAAAGCTAACGTTCTCTTGGTACACGTGGGGTAGTCACTTCGCTACATGTCTTGTTTAATTGTGGTTTTAACTGCACATTGCGGAAATCTACCTGGGCAATTGTATACACATAGATACATGAATTCCGTAAAAGCTACATATTTTCTTTTGCCTTCTTTTGAGTTTAAATGTAGCTTAATATATCAGCAAAGCCGCAAGGCATCATGGGATTGAGTCACCCATCCCTCCCCTAATCCTCGACTTTCGCATGGGCTACGGCGGCTCATTTGCGCGAAACATGTTTGCTGTTTTCTTTTGAGGTGCTCTGCTTTCTCTCAGCACTGCAAAAGAAAATAGTCCCATGATTATACACCAATGTTCAACGAGTCTTTTGGTGAAACTTCAATAGTTTTCTTTTTTAAGCGTACACGACATGGAAATTTATTTCCCGTTTTACCATGACGCCGTAAATACAACATCACCGACCCACCGCTAGATGTCAGAAGAGACAGGAGAAAGCCTGCTCCCTCCTCTGTCGAGAGAGTGTGAAAACTTACACGTAAAATAAAATATCAAGCTAAATTAACCTCTATTAATATATATCTATTACATGTTTGCACGAATGACATTCTAAAAACCAAACATTAATTTATAAATACCCCAGAATGAGTTAAACCATTGAAATAATTGACGTATTTAAATAACTGACACGTGTCTGATACAACTTATCAGCGTCAACTTCAAAATTCACCTCAAGCGAGTATAACACTGCAAAAATACTTCTGGCAGAATATAGTTTTCCACGACCAATTCGGGCCTCTCACGCTAACAGACTGTAACTAAAATGAGATGGAGCTTTTCTCACCTGCTTGCTGGTCTGTTGAAAAATTCAAACTTACCAATTTGCCAAATATCAGTTTCAAAACACGGAAAAATGTATCCACTTAAGAACCTCGGGATAAAATAATATCCACCCGGTTATTACTTGGATGAAAAATGTCCTTTCTTAAAGTTAGAGACATTGATTTTGTTTTTGAGGACCAAGAGGGGAAAAAAAATCAATGTGCACACAGCAATGTAAATAAGTACACAGATGTGCTGCAAGTCAGTTCACTGCTGAGAACAGAGTTTGGGGAGATGGGTTTTATTTATATTCAATTATAACTATGATCATCAGCATGGGTTATGGAATTAACATGAATTAACATGAATCATTTAATGGAGATTATTATAAGAATGATGAAATAAAGTAGTCACAATACTTCATTAATGAAGAAAAGAAAAATAAATGGATTCATCAGTTGTGAAATCCTCTCAGCAGGAGCGAGAAGAAAATGAGGCACGTCTCACACTTTCTTTGCATTGCAATCAGGTCGTAAGCCCTCAGTAACTGTGCAAATTTTTCACACCACACCTATATCAGAAGCACAGCCTAAGTAATTTCCCTGTGTGGATATTATAAGCCTTTTTCACTTGTTGTGAAGCTTCAGGGGGATAATGCAGGTGCTTTTGGGTGCTCTGCAGATAAGCATTGGTGTGCTGGGTGTTAAAATCACCCAGGCTGACACATTAGACAGGGATTTGCTTCTGTCAGAATGTCAGGCCAATGAGGCTCATAAAGGTAGGCTCGGATCACTGTCAGGGACAGGTAAGTATGCAGATAAGGGGATTACACTATGTTTGCGCCAGGTAATCTCTAATGAATCCTGCCAGCCTCTGTTTCATCCTTGCCTGGAAAGGCGAAACGTTCTTTTTTCCCAACCCAAGAAACACATTACACGAACAAAGTTCAATTCACAGAATCATCCTTTTAACCTCGCTTAAAACAAATTGAGGGCACATTTAGTTATGGCCATTTAATAACTCTGACAGTAATAATCTCCTGTAATTCTCTTAGGACCCTGATTACTTTTCAGAGTGGGTATTTTTCCCAGCGGCTCCGGACTTTCAAGCCCTGTGTGTGTTTTATGATCACCTGGGCTTTGCTGTGTGGTGGTTTCCTCGATATAGGGCTTAAATCTGACCTGTTGAGCAAACAGGACTTCTCAAGAGCAGTTTACAGTCTCTGTGTGGCCGTCACTGTTCCTGATGGCAGGCAGAGTGACGAAAATAGAGTGTAGCAGATGGGTTAGCTGTTTCTGCCATTCAGCACAGGATGGTTGCTACCAGGTCATCCAAAAGAGGCTCAGTGGAGAGCTCACAGACTTCAGCATCCTGGGGCTATTTTTCCCCCATAAGCCATCAATCACAGGGCTCAAAAAAAGAGAAAGGAAAATAAATGATACTGAGCTCATTAGCTAATCTATCTTAGACAATGTTCATCAGCAGAGTGATGCTGTGTTGTGGTTAGGGGACACGACAACCCGCCACTTTAAACGGAAGACAGTGTGCCAACTACACTGATCCAGGCTGCCAAACAGAGCGTTCTTCTCCTTGTAATCGCACACTCGCAGACTTTTTCAAGGGCATACTATCTCTCTGAATTTCTGATCAGTGACTGAAATGGATGGTGAGCAGGTGTTCTTGTGTTTTTGTGTAGCCGGACACGCAGCGGGCCATTGTGTAATCTTGTCTACATCACATCAGGGCTGGTTAAAGAGATTTACGGGTGCTGTAAGTCCCCGTTTCTCTCTCAGAGTGGGGCCACCTGGACAATACAGGATGAGCTGGGTGACTGTGATTAGATTGTCTTATGGGCCGAGAGAGGAAAACAATTACATTTTTCTTGGTTAAAGTGACAGCTGAGCTAGTATAAATGGACAGCTGATAAGAAAAGGCACATGGCGCCTATTGCGCCTGTTTTTGTTTCTGCTCAAAAGTCAGACTCATGTTTCGGATTTCTTTATGCATCGTTTATTTTCACGTTTAATATCCTGCAATATAACTTTACATAGCGTTTTTCTAATTCTGACTTCCTTCTCTGCCTTCAGCACACACATGCAGAGCCATGCACATGCTTGCAGACTGTTCACACCAACCCACAGACTGCTGCCACCCTGCTATTCCCAGCATGCGGTTATTCCCAGACTGTCAGAATGACACCATAAGCCTGTCTGTCCGTTTCATGCCAAACCTGATGTCTCCTTGTCGCATGTGCCTTTGCCAAGGATGTGAGCCCAGCTCATACAGCCCTGCCTCCCTTTCTGATCACCTATAAACCACACTGACAGCTGGAGGTGCACTTCGCCTGGTCGGGACAGTCATATCAGAGTGTTGCCTCCCCCACCTCCACCTCTTGAGTCTGTCGTCACACCTCCATCATTCACAACCATGGCGAGTCCCTGGTTCTGTGAAATGCTCCATCTGTCGTCCCTGCATATTATACCTTCCAACAACTGTACACGTGGCAACCTTCAGCTGCATACAAGGAATAAGAGCAATGCCTGTACTGCAAAGGCACAAGGTTGGAATAATGTTCGTGTGGACTTTTTGTCTTTGTCATAGTTCTTTATTGAAGCCATGATTATGTGCACGGAGTTTGAGATAAATCATGGAAATAAAATAAAAAGTAAATTCTGAAATGCTTTTTTTTTTGTATTGAAAGCTGAAATTGTGTAGTGTAAAGTATGCTACTTATCAAAATAAATACAGGTAATCAGGTAAATACGACCCTTTTATCAACAGCACATTCACATATTGCACAGTGTCATTATTTTCTTTTTAAGAAAAATAAGACAAAACATCAAATGTGCTTAATAAATTCTTCATCCAGTACATGGTCTGGAACATTTGGGTGTGCATTAATACAATGGCAAGAACAAAAGGCATCAACAATGAAATTAGAGAAGCAACAGAGGCTACCTGAGTACCACACTCACACTCTTCCAGTGCTTTGCAGATCTGTGCCTGTCTGGTCTCTCCTGCACTAGTGGCTTCCTCCAGGTAATCCAGACGAAGAAGACAGGATCACCTCTTCAGTAGCTGTCAGAGTTGATCTTTTCCTTGTTGAAATTACGGGAACATGGCCTGGAATGTCTTGTGAGGTTCGGGACATCAGGATTCTTCCCCATTTTGTCCTTCCACTCATGCCAAATCAGTTCCTTCTGTCTTTTCTGCAGAGAAAGGACTTTTGGCCACTTTACCCACGTCACGTCAGCCATGAAGGGATAAATGTGTTGCTTCTTTTTTTTTGGAGCTATGTGATGTACACTCCCCAGTGATGCAGCAGTACACTATAGTTGTTTAAAAGTAGAAAATTACTTAAAATGAATTATCTGTACCGCTTGTTTCGGCTTATTGCTTTCTTTACCAGAAGTGATTCTGTCTGCAAAAAGCCCTAATCAAACATTTTACTGGCACCTAGCGGGTAAAAAATAGGACCATTTGGCAGTCCTCGAGTAGCCTCGATCGTTGCTGGCCATCAGTCTGGAAAGGATCATGAGGCTGTCTCCAAACAATGTTCATCCTGCACTGAAAGATATTATTCATGAGTGGAAGACTTTCAAGACAGCCACATCCCTCCAAAAGTGGATTCCACAAAAAGATCACCACAAGGTCAGACAATACTGTGAGACACAGCAAAAAGGCCAAGAGCTATATCTCAGACTCTGTCGGCCACAGTTTGTATATTGAATTTATTCATGACCATGCAATTAGAAAAAGACTGAACAAGTATGGTTTATTTGGATGAGTTGCCTCTTCTGTCTTAAAAATGTGTCAACAAGTTTTTATTTGAAAAGTTGTGTCTGAATAAAGCACAAGACCTCTGGAATGTTGTTTGGACAAACAAGACCTAAGTGGAGACGTCTGATCACAATGCAGAGCAGCTCTTTTGGCGAAATCCAAACACAGCATATCAGCGCGAGCGCCTCATCCCAACTATCAAGTATCGAGGTGGGGGGGGGTATCTTACAGTCATTGACTTGATTATGATGTCCACTGTTTAACAAAGTATCCTAGAGGCTAATGGTCCCAACCACACCTGCATGTTTACAACAGAATGACTGAAAAAGAAAACTTTCAATAGGCTGCAATGACCCAGTCAAAGTCCACACCTAAACTCCATTAAATGCTGTATTGGGACCTCAGTCGACCTGTGCATGAACACATGCAGTCGCTCCTGCTAAAGGTGGTTATAATAATGTCTGATGAGAGTTTTTTGTTTAATAAACGCATATATAAAACATGCTTGTTTTTAATCATGTTACTTTGCAAAGAAATATCAATTGAATGACGTGTAAATGTGAAAAAGGGGTGGAAATAGAAGCATTACAATGTAACTACGCAATCTTTGTGAAATGAGTAATTTAGCATTTGTTAGTTACAGTGTTATTTATAGTGGGAATTGCATCGTCTTAAACTTACAAGTGAATGTGAGTGCGTTTTCTTCAGAAGGCTAGACGCAATACGAAGACAGCAGTGTGATTTATTTTCCTTGTGTGAAGAGTGGTAGTGACAAATGCTTGCTAAAAATGTTTCCAGACGCGCACACATCAACACTAAAGTGATGAAAACCCATTTGAATATGTCTGCTGTGGCGCTAAACGGAAGGACATGGTGCTGTGAACGAGGTCAGAAAGCAATACAAACCGTGGCCAACAGAGGGCAGTCTTCCCTCATGGCAAACTAACCCTAACTACTGTATACACCTTGAATGAGATATGGTCACCACATCATTACGGACAGCTGAAATGCTGCTTCATAAATTATCTTGTGTAATACGTTGATAGTCAAACATTTTACTGCTTGGAGCAACTGAGGGTCACGCTATGACAAATGGTAGTGTTTGACACCAGCATGATAACGGATCATCACTATTCAAGCAACATAAAGGGAGGCTGCAGGAAGGTATAGATACATTGATCAAAATGTCACCACAGAGAGGATATATAGTAGAACAAAGTGAACTTCTCTTCCTCTCTTTTGAGTTCAGAGAGCCTCGACTTATCCTTTCCTCACTACTAAGATCCTCTGGGTTTGCACGTTCAAGACTCAGCAGCCTGTTTTCTTTTAAGACAAACAGACTCGGACATATTGAACTCAGACCCAAAACAATCTGGCGGTGTGCCGCCACTTATCGCTCTCCCAGCTCTACGTGTGATTAGAGGGTGTTTGTCTCTCTCGCTGCGTATCTGGGTGTCTGTTTGCCTGACACTTGTCTGGCTTGGCCTACTTTCCTCTTGATCTCATCAGTCAGCGTGAGGACCTGTGAAGGCCATCTCCCCATCTTGCTCCTCGAATCTCTGCCAGATCTGTGCATGTGTCAGCAGTTAGGGGCTGATGCGCGCCGCGCGCCCACACACTCTCCGCCCTTTGCCACGGGGACCCGTGGGGGCAGATGCAGCACGTCTCAGTCATTCAGCAGACAGCCTCATTTGCATGTCCATAAATCACTCACGAAACTGACACCCAGCTACGCAACAGGGCATGACGCAGCGCCGCAGAACCGATCGTGCCAGGTTGCAGGGCCGCGTGACACTGGAGGTCTGAGCACCATTCAAATACACTTTTGAGTACCGTGTTTTCTGGACTATAAGCCGCACCCATTAAAATATAAACCAAATATATATTTTGTCACATATAAGCCGCACCGGACTATAAACCGCCGGTATCCAGGCTGAGAAATAAGATATTTACATTGAAAGATACCATAAGTGTTTATTCATAAACCTGAACTGATTTTTCCTCCTCCTGTGTACTGAAACCACCGCACACAGCAAAGACGTCCGGAACAGACCCGTGAAACGGACCCCTATCGGAGTCCACTTGCACTCAGTGCCGGATCTGCTTTGGAGCCGGATCGCGGACCTGCTGGCTCCACACTGCGTCCGGTCCGCATCTGCGATTAAAACCTTACCTCTGCGGCGGGTCCGCTAAGAACCCTGAAATCCGCTGGGGAACCAACGAACTGACTGGACAAACTGATAAATCCAGGTGTGTCCGAGTAGCTACAATGGTCAGACACACCTGGATTAATCAGTTTGTCCAATAATAATAGGTATTGATGCTCACAAACTGAATGTAGAGTAGCTTAGCCAACATAGGCTACTCAACAAAAACAGAATAGCCTTTAACTACTTTGTTTGTTTTTGGGTTTTTGCACTTCCTGCAAGAGCGCCTCCTGAAGGCTGAAGAAAAATTCATAGAAAAGCTGCATCTCTGTATAAGCCTCATGGTTTAAAGCGTGGGACAAAAGTAGCGGCTTATAGTCCAGAAAGTACAGTAATCATGCAATTATATGAGCTTTAGCAGAATTTAAAACACATATGGTACACATCTGCTATCAATAGTACTTTATAATCCTCACTGCATGAATTTGTGCGACCAAAAAAAAAGGATTGTGACAGATCTAGCTAAAATTATCTAAACATATGGCTTGTTCAAAGCTTGCTACGTGTTGGCATTTTCTAATATTGAGCAAGATTTAAGAGCAGCACAATTATACTTACTGCGATTAACAATTCAACAGCCAAGGTACAGTGAGCACAGAAATAAATGTTGTTATTAAGACTACTAATCCTTCTCTTGTAAGGACATTGTCAAATGAGGGTGAGTGAAAAGAATGAAAGAAGTGTTTGCTTTATATAAATATTTTTAAACCAAGCAGTGTCCCCAAAATCCATTTCCACATTAATCAGCATATATTTAAAAAGAATACAAGTGGCTTATGAATGTTTTTTTTTGTTGTTTATATAACAGAAAAAAAAGTGCAATTTACATTATTGCATTCAGCCACCAACAATGAAACGGATTTGCTGAACGCACAGTTTATACTGACAGCTAATTTACAATTACTGTCAGCTTGGTTTAAAGGTAGCTGAAGCTGAGTCCTCTGCTACCACCACAACACCAGGGACGCGTGTGGCGGTGTGTCTTTCTCTGGAAAACTGACAGACCTCCCTGACAACAGTCACCACGGGGAGCTGGTGTCTATCTGTTCAAAGCCATATCAGCTAGACGCCGTCCACAGCGATGATTATCCTGAGCAAACAAGTGGCTGTTTCCCCGTCGGCTCACAGGCTAACGTGGCCAGAGAGGGTTTTTCAAATGCTGCGACTTCAGTGTTGTAAATGGCTGAGGTCATGTGCTGGTGTTCTCACTGGGACGGTGGAGGACAAAAGAGAAGCTGCATTATTAGTAGCAGGATTCTCAGTCGTTATTAGAGTAGCAACTGTTCTTCCTTTATTGAGATGGGGATTCAAAGATCATGTTATGGAAAATCATAAGAAGAAATAATAGAAAAATCAGTTTCAGGGTAAGTTTCACAACTGGGACTTCTGCTTTCACTGTTTCATAATTGCAGCCTTCAGAAAACTTAAGTAACGACGCTGACAACAGCTGGATTCCATTTAGCCGCCTCAGCTTAGTGGTGCTAGTAATCAATCACTCCATTCGTACTCAGATGTCTGAAATTCCGAGTTCCTGGAAATTACAACTGGAATGCCTCCTTGAAGTCGGAATTCCATCTCATAACGTCGGAGAAACGTCACCTATCCCAGCTTCACACTTCACTGCTACTCACATCCACAGGGATGCTAATTTGACCTTTTACGAGTTCTCCTCTTATTTTGTTCACTTTAAGTTGGACAGAAGGCGACTGGTCACTTTTCATCAGCAGGTCTGTTGCTCTACTCTTTGTGGGCCTATGTGCCAAATCCCACCTGTGCTGTTGTTCCGCAGAGGTAAGTCACTGCTAACAGTGGCTAATGGGAGCAACGTCTAGTCCAGAGGTCTCCAAGGTCGGTCCACGAGGGCCGCTGTCCTGCAGGTTTTAGATGTTTCCCTCCTTCTACACACCCTGATACAAGTGATGACAAGATGATGGTGGCCATTAATTACAAACCAGGTGTGTTAAAGCAGGGAAACATGCAGAAACCTACAGGACACCGGCCCTCCAGGACCAACTTTGGAGACCCCTGGTAGTCTGATGTTTGGATAGGTTCACAGTACGTGAACATTAAAACTGCTCACCATTTCTCCAACTTCACAGCTGAGGCGTGACTTCATTATCAATTGCACTTCCATCGTGAAAGAAAATAAACCCACTCTGACTCACGGTGTCACAGTTTTCTTCTGTTGAAAATCATCATCATTCCTGTGAATTTGACAGAATTAGCTACATGACGATTTTGGTAGTTTTCCAAGTTAGTTGCATTTTCCTAACAATGCGTGTTAATGAAGTCAAGGGTAAAGACTCTGTATTGAGCAAATCTTTGAATATACTATGAAGAAATCAAACCGAAACTGTAGGCTAAGTGTGATAGCCAGATTTGGGTCAATAGGTTTCTAGACATAAAACACAGACTTGATATTTTATGTTTAGAGAATTTTTTTTTAACTGCCCAGTGACTTGGCACAACTATGTGACTAAAGAGCAGTGTTTCTTTGCTTTGGAATGATTTGGAAACGCCCCCACAGAGAGCTGGATCGGGACCACAACCAAACGCGGGGCTGCGTCCTCGCCGCTCCGCGCCGCGCCGCACCGCACCGCACCGCACCGCACCGCACCGCTCCTGCGCGTCGGCGAACAGGCGGCACAACTCGTTCCTCTCCTCACCACGACTTCCCGCTGGCCGTCTCCACGCTCACAGAGCGGCTGCCGCCCGTGGAGTGTGAAGTGGGAGGGGAGAATACTTCTCTCCCGTCCGTGCGCGCTCATCCCTCCCTCCCCTCCTCTTCTTCAGTCCCTGCCTCCTTTTTTTTTCTTTTTTCCCCCCTCCCTTCCTCCTGGCTTTGCGACCGCCGGGTATTCAGACGCTATGAGGGTCGCGGGGAACGCGTGAGCGCATCCCACAGGTGTGTTTGCTGCCAAGTGATCCGAGACGCAATAACCGCCACCCTCCCCCCGGAAACGAGGACGCGCGCATACCTGGGAAATTACCATGTGACTCGACACCTGGGCGTGGAGAAAGTCCTGATATCTCCCGACCCGAGAGGCTTTTGTTGAGGAGTTGACCGTGTCGTCTGGCCAAGCAGCCCGGATTTCCACGGAGTAGTGCCTTTCTAAAAAAAAAAAAAAAAAAGAAAAAACCTCCTGACGAGGACATGTAAACTTGATCACGGACGTTGGGTGTTTCTGACGAAAATAATAAAACCCATTCCAGCAGGAGGAGGCTGTTTGGACTGCTGGCGCTTGTGCAACTACTCTCTCCGCTCTTTCCCCTTAAAGGTGAGTACCTGGAAAGGTCGCCTGTTCTCAGACCGCTGCGAATAATAGGAACAAGTTTCGAGAGGCTTTTTGCGTGGCTCCGTGCGCCATTCCTGCTTAACTCAGACAACACCGACGCTCCTCACCGTGCTGTCTCTGAATCCTGTGCTTTCTGTGAGCTATAAAACCGTGCCCTTAAAAAGAAAAAAAAAAGCAAGGAAAAGTTATGCACAAGCGGGAGATTATAATGACTAACGCTTTAAATACCGTGTGGGTTACTATAAAAAAAACTTATTGTGCAGAAACTACGAGGTGTATCATCGCAATGCTTCACGGTCTCACTCATGACTGTCTGCGAGCAAAACTTGTTCTACTTTTTTCCTTCTTTTTTCTTCTCCGACTCAACAGCTGATTGATATTTGAGGGCGAAAAAGCCCCCCGAGGACACGCGCTCTTCCTTAAACCATCCATTTCACCTCCGACGCTTCCCAGCCACAGCATCTGGCCGGTCATCTCACAGGAGCCGTCTGTCCCCCGCGCGCAGGCAATTTCGGAGAGAAATGGGCACGCGAGGCGCGTTCCTCACCTCTGGCAGTCAAGCTGCGTCTGGGTGGGGGGGCAGATGTAGTCGAGGGGCCATGCCTCATGTTTGTTTTTACCCTCTTTGTATCTCTCTGTCTCCTGTTTCTTGCGGAGAACAAGGAGACAGAAGCAGCATTCATGTCCCTGTTGAGTCTCCGGAGCAGTCCAGTCGGTCTGTATCTCTCTGTCCCTGGCGCAGACTACTGTTCTGCCTTGTTGCCTTCTTTATTTCTTTATTTTTATACCGTCTTCCTATTTGCAGCCCTTCCCTAGTAGATGGTCCTACTGTACGTCGGATGCTCGTGCTCCTGAGGATTATTCCCATTAAGTAACATTATGCACACAGTCTCATAGTGGGAATGGATTAAGTGCAGGCAGGGGGGGGGGGGGGGGGGGGGGGGGGGGGGGGGGGCACACATGAAAGCCGGAAATGTGGCCGGAGGGGGGTTTAGAGTAGGGGGTCAGGCCTCCAGTCTCTTCACTGTACAGAGAGAGATGCCATCTGCTCACACAGGGACACACACAAGCAGTGAAAAAGTAAGCTGTTCTCTTATCCTCTTCCTTTTTTTTTTTTAGCTTCTTTCCCTTTAAGTCTGTCTTTCTCTTTCTCCTCCTGCCCCACAATGCTTCATTCATTGTTTATCTCTTCTGCTCTGAATAAATAGACACCTTATCTGAGCAGAGGAGAGTGGTGATAAATGTTTTCTCCTGCTCCCCGCAAGGGTGAAGAAGACAAGCGTACCACACTGCTTCATCATAGATGCTCTTTTCAGGACGAGTGAATGGGAGACATTTCTCATTCAGGTCATGCTGGTGTTTGAGGACTCTGCAAAACAATCTCCAGGGCCGAGCACAAACTCATAACCTGTAATGCAGGGAAAACGGCAAACTAATCAGGCTTTTTTTTTTTTTTTTTGTAACAGTCCACTAGCTGAAACAGCTTTGCCTTGAGATCCAGTCGGAGTATTTTTGGATACAGCAAAGTAGCCTTTGACCTGCTGATAAACAGAAGTAGTACGTGTCCTGCCATGTAGCCAGCGCTTCTAAGCTGTTACATATTTTTGCTGAGATACAGTTCACCCCGTCCTTCTCAGGGCTACACAGTGTAAACTTTGTCGTTTCCTGGAAGCACGTGCCACATTTTCGGGGAGCATGGCGGTATTTCTGGGGTCCCATGTTTTGTTGTTTTGTTTTTATACTCATCTGCCGTCTCATTTGTTTCCTTGTCCACACGGATTACTGACTCCTGTCATTTTCATTTTGTAAATGAAACCATAATCCTCACAAACGACAAGCAATCCCACCCTCCTGTCCACGGCACACAGACAGAAACACAACACAAAACACACAGTGACATATGAGGGTTTATGCCATTGTTCATAGCAAGTGGCTCATTTTAAATCACCAGTTAATCTCCTTTTTTATTTTTTTATTTATTTCTCCTGTCCCCACCAAACACGGGATATAAACTAAACCATTACTGCATTGATTTATCTTCTAGACCGACTTATGTGCTGCTGTTTGTTTTGCCAACTTGAGCTGGACTTTCTGGACTTCCTGCTTATAAAAGAGGTGTGCCACACCTGAGAATAATCCACGTGTTGCCTTGTTCGCCTCCCTTGGATTAAGTCCACGTAGTTTTCCGAGGAGTGTGGGAAGATGCCGGTAGAGGGTGTGTCAGCTCGGCGTTAGACGACTCAGGGATCTCAGGGGGAATAGGGATTTTCTTTAAATTGGAGATACACCCGTCTTTTCGTGTCTGAGGATTATCCTGTGATGAAGGGACGTCACGCAGAGGTGGATTTCTGATCTCATCTCCGCTGGCTTTTGCAGCTGCCACCCTTAGACTCAAAGACCCTGTCCAAAAAAATATAACACAACACTCATCTCCTTCCCTCCTCCCAGGTCTGATTTGATGTCATTGCACCAGAACTAGGGGTGCACGATAACTATCGGGCCGATAACAGGAATTATGACGTCATCCCGATAGGTCTGATATCATGATGAATAGCCCCAATAACATATATATTTTTGTCAACACGGCAGTGCCTCGCTCCATCTGAGTCTTGAATGACCAGCAGTGAATGTTATGTTCAAGTGACGTTGGCATAACCAGAAAAACGATTACTCAGTAAGGAAAATCAAGAATACCCCCTCATGCCAGAAAACAACTTGTTAACTCGGTCATAATTTTGCTAGTTGCTGACTTTAAATGATATTCGCAGTATTTTCCCACATGTTACACATGAAAAATAGATAAGGCTGAAAGAACAACTAGCAAACGAGGGAACGGAGGAATTTACGTTACACTTTGAATGCAGCATTGTGGAACAGTGTGCTGATAAAAACAAACAAACATGGCGGCGATGGTGTAGAACTTTATTAAAGTTTCAGAGGAAGATAGTTCGCTGGTTATTTGTGACAAATGCTCCAAGCGATGGAGGGAAAAATAACACAAGCTTTAATACGTCAAACCCGATCAGCCACCTGAAACATAACCGTCGCTTCCATGGAGTTTTGAAATCGCGCTAACAGGAGCTAACGTGAGCTAAAGCCAACAGCAAGTCAACCCCATCTCTCTCATCTACAGCTTCCATGAGATTAAAAAAAAAAACTACCAAACCTCATTTACTTTAATTAAAGTCATTCATTTAAATGGAACCACAAACCAAAATACTTTAAACGTAATTTCTTTGTTACTATGGAGTGCACTTTTTTAGTTTATTTACAGACCAGTCTAACTTGTGTCAGCACATTATGACCTGTGCATTATTTTTTTATTGTCATTGAGGAATGCATTTTTTTCAGTTTGTAATTCTGATGCATGTATTTCCATCAGTTCAAGGAGCCTTTATTTTTTATATCAGTCAGTAATGCAGCTTATTTAAGTTAATGTGAGATATCAAATAGGTTTGTTTGATAGCTTTATGGAAAATATTTGAGAGGCCTTCCAATAGTTTTATCAGTGGAAAAAATAAATATCTGTTCATTTAAAGAGTCAAAACTGTTTTTGGTTTTGTTCACAGTATTGATGTAATGATCTTAGGTATATGTTTGGTTATTGGTTATCGGTATCGGCCTTTAGGAGCTGAAAGGTATCGGTTTAAAAAAACAGTTATTGTGCATCCCTAACCAGAACCCTTGCCACTCTTGGCACTTTACACCATTCCGCCTTCAAACAAGAGAAACAAAGTGGATTTATAACAGGAAGGTGTGTTTGTATGGTAGTCTTCATCTTAGCAGGGTATGAGATTGATCCTGTAGCAGAAGAGTACAGCGTCTATGGTTTCTACGGGCTTCCAAGCTGAATGCTTCAGCTCCAGACACGATGGCCAAGCACTGCTCAGCGGGGCGCACATTTACCCCCACAACAACCTTGACAGTCTCTCAGCTCACACTGTCTTTCATCGCCACATCCACCACCAGTCGCACCACACCGTCAATCCATTGCAGCTGCCAACTCATGCTGGTTTCCCCCGCTGCTCCTCACGCCACTCACCTTTTTTTTTTTTTTTTAACTTTTGTGACTCTCCATCCTCTCTAAGCGCTGGGAGCAGGAGAAAGTGAGTAAGAGAGGCACGGCGAACCCTGAAAAACGCGCACACGCTTCTGGAAGAGGTAAATGAGTCGCGCAGGATGGGAACTTCCTTGATTGCTTAGATGAGAGGCTGTTGGGGCAGGATGTTCTGCACAAGAACAGAGACATGGTGGTATCCTTGTCAACAGGAGCGCCAGGACAGGGAGAGGACGCACTGGTGTGATATGAGCAGATCATCATCTCCACCTGTGTGATGTGTGTTTTTTGGAAACGACAGTGAGGACCGGTTACATTGGTGAGGATTGTAAGTCGGTGATGGAAAGGGATTACGGAAGTCTGCCTCGGTCTCCTTCCACTCACCCACTTCCCTGTGGCTGAAACTGAAACTAGCTTTTGATGCTGCCTGCTAACTGGAGGCATGTCAGCCAGCCTGCCCACTCAAGCCACAAGCAAAATTTCACACCCAGAAAGGCATTTTTTTTTTCTTTTCCCTGTTACCACAGAAAAGTTTTCTGACAACATTCAGCGGTGGAGGGGGCGGTCACCTTGCTTTCTATTTGGAGCAATCTTATTCGGATGCTTTCTTTTCAAGTTTTTTTTGTTGGCAGGAGAAAAGAGCAGGAAGTTAATTTATTTTTTTTGCTTTGATAATTGAGTCAGGCACATAGAGGCTACACAAATACTATCCGTTTAAGCGCTTCAGAGGGAAGCTAGTTGTGCCTGCCTGTATTTAGTGTAATGTGACAGGCTGTGTTCAGTCCACCTCCCTTTGGTTGTGATGAAAAGACGACTCAGATCTCTGACTGTAACATATCAAAGATGAGTCGACAGTTCATTTCTGTGCAAATTGAGGGTGCCTGCGCAGGATTTGGCAGCTTGCTGGTATCTGTCACATAGAGCTTTGGGTTTGAAATGGACTTAGGCTTACGCTAACCACAGAATAATGGAAAGTGTGTAGAGTTTCTTATTCCACCTGTAATGCATTATCTCTGCACTTTTCTTCTTCTTCTTCTTCACTGGGACTTTCTCTATGTTGAGTGGCATTTAATCCCAGCTAAGGCACCAAAGGATGCAATTTATTTTCTATCCATGTAAGTCATTTCACAGTTAATCCTCAAACTGACCAATTTACTCCCGCCAAGATCATTTTTAATAATCACCTCTGCTTTACAGCTAATATGACGTCCAGCTGGTGGATGTTAATGTGGTAGTGGCTGTCGACTTATTGGCTCTGTGTTTTTCTTTCTTTTTTTTTTTTTCCTCCATCCCTCTCTCTCCTATTTTGCATGTACACTGGGTGATTAATTATGAAGTACTGAAAGTGAGGCTCAGCCAGAAACGGTGGGTGACAGATGCATGAGGGGTCAATGCACTGGCAGCAGCTGGAGATGAAGGTCACATCAACCTGAGACGGCGAAGAGTGAAGATGATGTGGAGCACTGAGGAAGGCACGGAGGGGTGTGCTGTGCAAGTGCAGGTTTATTGAGGAAATAAAAGACCCTCTCGGATCAATAACTCACCTGCAGAACATTAAAGGTTTGAAAAATGTAAGACCTTGTTTTAAGAAGATGGTCTGTTTTACCAACAGACACCGTCGGCTGATTGATGCGTATCGTATACAGTGATCTCTTGCCACTTCGCGGTTTGAGGACCGCGGTTTTAGTGCTTCGCAGATTATTTTCAAAAATATATAATATAATTTTAAAAAAATGTAAAAATTCCGGAAACATCACAGGATTTTGTGCGCGTTCTCTCACAGTGAAGTGAGCCAGCCTGGCCCCTTTAAGAAGGTGGCCTTATGGGTAATGATGTGGCCTTATGGGTAATGGAGTGTGTGTGTCGTGGGACGGCAGAGGTTAGATGAAAAGTGTAGTAAGCATAAACAGCAGCTCAGCATGTATAGATTTGCATTCGGACTTTTTGTTTTGTTGTTGTTAGCGTGTTAGCCGCTAATTACGAGCCAAAAATAGCACAATACCAGCGGTTTCTTTACGGTTCAGAGACCAGAGGCTGTGTGAAGGTAACAGAAAGACCACAGTTGAGCCTTTGTCTTGTTTCGCTGCAGTGCATCGCTACTTTTTTTTTGGTATTTAAGCATATTATTGAGGCTCAGGGGGCTCCGGCTCCAGATCGCGGATTTCAATTGTCACGGGGGGGCGCCGGTCCCCATTAACCGTGAAAAATAAGGGATCACTGTAATACGTTGATTTTCATCAATTCAGCTTTAGCTGAATCTTTAGCTGTTTACTTCTCACTTTGAATAAAAAACAACAGTTTGTTGCATTTACACCTTCTTTGAGTCTAGCTTTTATTTAATTTTAATTTTTTTATAAAGTTATTGTGGTTATTTTGAATGTCATAAATAACTGGATTAAATAATCCATGAAAACGTGAAATGTGAAGTGTGCAGATGGATCTAAAATAGCAGTAGCCATATTAGATGTTGAGGAGCCATATGCTGTCCTTATTATCTCTGGCATGTGTGGAGACGTGCTGGCAGGTGGATGTGCACGTGGGGTGGCAGGCAGCGCTGCTGGAGGTTGGATGTCTGTCCCTTGTTTGTCTGTTTCAGTCAAAATTTGATGTCTGGCACATTTTGGCTGTGGAGGGATTATTTGTTTCCCACATACGACGCTGGTTTTAGTGAAGCCCGCGGACCCCTGAACCCTCAGATGCTGTTTTTCTTCTCTTATCTTTAGTAAAAATCTACTGATGGACGAAGTGATGCTGCGATTATTGTGTAACCGTAATCAAAATGCGGCTCAGTTCTACATCTCATTTCGTAAACACGCTCGTGTCTTGCATTGCATTACCCGGCGCTGCATTCACAGCCATTATGATCAAGCTGGGATAATATATATCTGGAAGGTTCTCTGCCTTTATTACGATTCAAAATGAAATGGCATTATGAAAATTCTTCTTTGTGTGGATCATGTCCTTGTCTCTGTTAAATGAGGTGGGTATAGTGGCCTTTCACTAGCCTGTGATCCAAGAGGGACCTATTAAAACCTGTTCATAGAGCAATTGTTAAAGTTGCTGAGAATCTAGTTAAATGCCACTGGCTCTGTTGCCTCTCGTCTGTAAACTGACAGACCGTTTTACTGTGGCAGCGGTCTCAGCTGCAGTAAAAATACTGCCAAAGAAATGGCCTCAGCGCTGGAGACTGACATTTTGCTAGTGACCATTGGTTTCAGAAAAAAAAAAAAAATTGGGGCTGCTCATCAGGGGTGGTAGGAGAAGCAAATGTGGATACTTTTTTTATTTTTATTTTTTAAAAGGAAAGCTTTTCTTTCTTTTTTTTTTAATTTTTTTATTATGATTATGATTATTTTTATATTGGTCCCCATGGGTAAATTAGCAGGCCGGCGGTGCTGTAGAGTGATTCAGCAGGGACGAGATGAGTAAAATATAGGCAGAAAAACAAACACATAAAAGCACTAACAAGAGCAAAAAACAGTAGGTCTGGAGTTTTTTTTTTATTTTTAATTTTTGCATTGCCCTGCATATTTATTGAGGGCATGGGGATGATTCAATTCGTTATCTCGGCACTGACCTTGAAGCTTTGGGGCATTCTTGTTTACGAAACCTGTTGGAGTTCATGCTGTTCTTTTCTAATTTTTTTTTGTGATTACGCATAACTAATGTTTCTCTTTTAATCAGCCAGCCATAACCCTTGTGTCAGAACACTGTGTAACCAAACAATGCCCTTGCCTTCACAACTTCCCGTTAACATTTCCATCACTGAACTTACTTCTCAGTCCGTTGTTTTTATCAGCAGAGCCGCTTTATCTTTTTGCCTTTTCGACTCTGTTCTTTCTGTTCTTATTACTCGGCGTGTCTGTGGTCTACGTGGACATTAATCCTGGTGCTTGGAAGCTGCCTCGGGCGCGGAGTTGTCTGCTGAAGTGCAGATCTGTGGAGGTGTCATCATAGCTCTATGTCTCGGGTGTCTGCGTTTGCCCCCCAGCTTCACTCTTCTATTCACGCAGCTGTGGCGACATGCATTATTCCTCACTGGCTTATCTGGGCAGCCTCAGAGGTACCCAGTTTTGTTTCCCCCTTTCATTGTTTTCATCCAAAAAAAAAAAAAAAAAAAAAAAAAAAAGGAAGCCTGGTTGAGAATTTTGCTGGTGTCTGCAAGTTATTTAGATGTGGGTTCAGATATTTTCTGTTCCTTTTGGAAACTTTTACACAGTTGGTCAGGCATGTGATGGTCATGCCGATAACCTCCTCTGGTATGGTTTATTTTTGTCCTGTGTCACACTGTTTCCCACTCTTCCCCTTTTGATGAATCGGTGTTTACAGCTGGTCCACACTGGGATTTCAGCCTCTAACTGAGGCAAATGATAGGCTTGGAAGGAATGACGACAGAGTCGCAGCCACATGCCCTTGTAGGCTTGCCTGAATATTTATAAGCTCTCATAACACACGCGAGCCCAGCATTGAACCTCGGATGCGCCGGGCCTGAAAAGTTTTTAAACTCGGGCCTGCGGTCTGCTTCAGTCTGCTGCGACTGCGTCTGTCCTGCGTCCTGTCTGAGCTGCGCCGACGTCACATCCCTCAGTGGAACAGAGCTCTTTAATTACAGTCATTAGCCGTAGTAGATCTGCTGCTGGGGTTACAGAACCTTATTACCCGGATCTTTCCTCCTTTCTTTTCTTTTTTTTTTTCTTCTTTTCACACAGCCTAATGCTGCTCTCTGGTGCGTTCTTGGAAAACAAGCTGCTGTTACTCTGTTTACACAACACAATCTTCCAAATTGGATCTCCAAATCGCAAAAAGTCTCCCAAGGAGACATTTTCCCCCTCCTCCAAATAACCTCATCCTCTTTCAACTACATGCGGAGAAGATGTGTGCAGAAGTCGAATAATGGACCAAAACGAGATGTGGGATGCGAGAGAGCATGTGTGCTCATCTAGTTGTCAGCTGGAGCTGAGCCATCTTCCGGAGCCCCAGAAGATGTCTTCATAATCATCCCTGCAGGAGCAGCGGCACACATACGCCGATATGCTCTTGCTTAGGGGTGCACGATAACTATCGGCCCGATAACAAGAAATTATGACGTCATCCCGATAACTCCGACATATATATAACATATATATTTTTGTCAACGTGGCAGTGCCTCGCTCCCTCTGAGCCTTGAATAACCGGCAGTGAATGTTATGTTCAAGTAACGTCGGCATAACCAGAAAAACGATTACTCAATAAGGAAAATCAAGAATACCCCCTCATGCCAGAAAACAACTCGTTAACTCTGTCATAATTTTGGTAGTTGCTGACTTTAATTGATATTCGCAGTATTTTCTCACATGTTACACATAAAAAAAGAAAAAATAGAAAAGGCTGAAAGAACAATTAGCAGACGAGGGAACATGGGAATTTACGTTACACCTTAAATGCAGCATACATTGTGCTGATCACAACAAACATGGCGGCGAGGAACTTTGTTAAAGTTTTAGAAAAGGATAGTTTGGTGGTTATTTGTGATGAATCCTCCGAGTGAATTCTAGGAGGAGGGAAGCACAAGCTTTAATACGTAAAACCCGATCGGCCACCTACAACATAACAATCGCTTCCATGGAGTTTTGAAACCCTGCTAACGTGAGCTAACGGAAGCTAATGCTAACGTGCGCAAGCCAGCAGGAGTCTCTCCTCCCCTCCCTCTCCCTCATTCCTCTCATCTAAAGCTTCCATGAGATTAAAAAAATAAATAAAAACTACTGAACCTCATTTACTTTAATTAAAGGTATTAATTTAAATGGAACCACGAGCCTAAAATTCTTTAAATGTTAATCTTTTTCAGTTTGCAGTTTTGATGGATGTATTTCCATCAGTTCAAGGAGCCTTTATTTATTTTTTTTATATCAGTCAGTAATGAACCTTATTTAAATTAATGTGAGATATCAAATAGGTTTGTTTGATAGCTTTAATAAAATGTTTGAGAGGCTTGCCAATAGTTTTTCATTAGAAAAAATAAATATCTGTTCATTTAAAAAGTCAAAACTATTTTTGATTTTGTTCATAGTATTGATGTAATGATTTTAGGTATATGTGTGTGTGTTATCGGTTATGGGTATCGGTTTTAAAAAACAGTTATCGTGCATCCCTACCCCTGCTTCTTTCTCCCTGGGCCGGCGTTTTCTATTTTTTTTTTTTTTTTTTAAACCAGGTTCTGTTCTGTTTCATTTCCGGCCCGTGTTTTTGTCTGCTGTCAGGAATTCCTCCTGCATTCTTCTGCGTCTGCTGCTGAAATATTAATACAGAGTCGGTCGTCTTTTACGGCTACGGAAAAACTAAGTCACGTCTCGCTCGCGCATCTGTTCACCTTCCGGGTTCCTCCTTGAGGACGGCACTAAAGCCACACATCTGTTCTCCGCAGGAGACGCAAACAAAGCAGGTCCGACTCACTGAAAGCCACTGGGATAATGAAATATGGTCCAATTCCAAGCAATAACATATCTTTCTCCAGGATGGGAAATCTGATTATAGTGGATAAAAGTGATGAGTAGTTTAATCTGTCAACAGTTTTCTCACTTAGACCTAACCTCACCTGTATAGTGTGACCAGGACTTGAATTATTTCTGCTTTCTAAAAAAACAGCCTTTCCCCCTATCTATCGCATTTGAGTAGCTCATAAATGTGACATCTTCACCCTGTTGAACATTGTGGCCAAGCCCCACATGGCAGGCCTCAGGATAATGTCTGTCTGTTCCTCGTGCCACTCATTATTGAGGAAATATTCAAATATTTATGAGTTATAAGCAATGTAACAGTATGGTCCCACCACGTGTTTCGGCAGGCGTTAATGTGAATACCAGAGGACACACCAAGCCAGACTTTGTTTCACTGCCTTATTAGCAGCAGGACACCATCAGTGTCATTTCCCCTCTTTGTGATGGTGCCATCAGTGCCAGTGCAAGAGCCACGCAGCAGTCAAAGTCCTCTCAGCGCGGCGAGAGCGAAGCCTCCCTTCTGCATGCGTCACCCGAGTCGAGCCTGATCGATTCCCTGTTTGCTCTGTCTTGTCTGAGTGCTGGTCCTCGCTGCCCGTTCTTCCCCGCAGAAAATAACAGGGACTTTCACCGGGGCAGCCTGCCTTCCCGGCAAACGGACAACAAGCACAAATACACAGTACGCAAGTGTAGAGATCCCACACGCAGCCTTTCAGCCACAGGGAGTTGGACAGCCCTGGTGTGGATCCATGAATTCCTCATAACACAATCTGTTGGCTGATCAATAATTCAATTTTACCTGTGAGCAAGCATGTCTGGATCCAATCTCACCTACACCTCCTTTTGGCTTTCTGTTAACAAGGTTAGCGTCGTGTCCTTCAGCTGCGCTCAGCATATGTCTCTGTGCTCCCGTCTGTCCTTACGTGCGCTGATTAGTCGTCTGTCGTCAGTTCTCGGGTAGTTTTTTTTCTCTTCTTCTTCTACAGTCCATTGTTGTGCGACCCCTTCCCCTGTGCTTTGTGTGTACGCGCATAAGAGCTGTCGGCCGCGGTGGATTTCAGAGTGTTCATTATTTCGTCCGTATGGGTCTCCCGTGTCTCTTGTGAACGCAGCTGAGTACATCTGGAGGTGTCCATCTACAGCTGGACAAAGTCGATACGCTCGTGTGGATGTGTGCGCCTGAGCTCATGCATGATTTGCCTCTTCCTCCAGGCGCCTAGACAAATCAAAGGCATGGATCTCATTAAAAGGTATAGAGCCTGTGGAGAGGTCAGCGGCTAAGTTCCCTGATTAGGTGGATGCAGCGGGCTTCCTGGCTGCTGTGCTTGGTGGTGGCAGGGTGGAGGGAGGGTGGGGGGGGGTACCCTCATCGACTTACCGCTCATCCCTCTCCAGCCCGCACCTGATGTGACCACGACCTTGTCTCACCACAGGTTTGAACGTCATCCGACGGGGTCAAGGACGACACACGGGGACTTGCTCTCCTCTCGCCGGGCCCCCTCTATCTCCCCTGCTTTCGGTCCCAGCCTTAATGGGCTGCCTACTTCCCAGTTCTGTTTTTATCCCTCTTTGAGTGTTTTATCAAAGGCCACATTCAGTTTCCATCCCAGCGACAGCTTCTCTCGCCGCATATCAAGCTGCACCAATGGCCCGACGAGGAGCTTTCTGGGTCGTTAGGAACTCGTTCCAAGGCCCGGACTCTTATCAAAGCCAGCGACCATGAACCAGGGATGACTTTGAGCCAAGGGCAAAGCGTGTGTGTGTGTGCGCGTGTGTGTGTGTGCAAGTGTAACTTGTAGAGACAGAACACATCTGAAGGTTGCCTGACTTTGGACAGTTTCTCTTTTTCCTCTGAATGGGCTTTTTCTTTTACTCCGGGAGTCTTGTCCCCTGTGTGCCTCTCAGTTTAATGCCCTTCCAGATAAAACAAAGCAAGTAAACTTCCTCTTTGTTTCTCTCCCTCCTTCTCTCATTCTCTCACTGATAACCACGCTATCTTGAAGAAGGCCCTGCCAACGTTCCCCTTCTATTCACCCCCCTTAACTCCCCGTCCTCTCAGTATGTTAGGCCGTATTGTGTGTAATCAGCAGATGTGGCGCGGGCATGGAGGTTTCTTTCTCTCTTTTTTTTTTCTTTCTCTTTCTTTCCTTTTCTTTTCTGGGCTCTGCCAGAGGAGGTAGCGGGAGCGATTGTGGATGGAGCGGACTTGCCCGTATCTGCTGACTGTCACTTCCATTAAGTGTGCTGTCCTCAGCCGCCTTCCTCATATGCCCAGAACCAGCTCTCAGTAAGCCCTTTTGTTCGGTGTCTAACCTCTCTAATTCACAAACGGCTACACCCCAGAACTTTCCCAACACGGGCATTTAGATCATTTTTTAACAGTTTATTTTTGTTGCTATACAGAATCTATTGGAGCCGACGGTTCTGTATATGCTATATGCGAGTATCTTGGTGTCCAGCTGTTTTGTACGAGTGTCCCCCGAGAGGAGGGGTGGGATGAATAGTCCACGCACCGTCGTGCACGTCCCTGTGGCTGTCTCATGTACAGTTAATGGGTTAATAAACCCTGACATTAGTTGGAAAGAAACGAACACAACCCCCAAAAGTTTAGACCAGGGGTCTCAGACTCATTTTCACTGAGGGCCACATCAGCATCGTGGTTGCCCTCGAAGGGCCAGATTGACAGAATGAGTGTGACAAAATGGAATGTAAATCAAAATAAATTAAACTGCGCCTTATTATATTGTTAAATAACTGTTTCTGCATTTATTATGAATTAAAGTTTCAAATATTTAACTCATTATTATATTAAACTCGGGGTTTGTGGTTGTAAAAAGCCCTACTCTCGCACAGGTGATGTTTACAGAGTCCATTGCCATGGTAACGGACTCTGTAAACATCATTGAGTATCCATTACCATGGTTTCAGAAGCGGAAGCGATTCTTTGTTTTTCTTGGAGGCTAAATTTAGCATACTTAGCTCTGTGTTTGCTGTCAAAATGCTGACATAGATTAAACTCTTTCACGACTGACATGCCTCATAACACAAAAGACATACTGTTATTTCACCTTGAGGTACAAACTTGTATTCGTTTTTCCGTAGTTCATGAAACTGCCCTCCTTGTGCATCAATTTCTCTTTTCTTGGACATATTGGGGTTAGTTTATAAAGATTTTTCTGAAGTTCATCAGTTCTGAAAATCGTCTTGATGTCTTGCTCATCGTGAGATACTGTTATTGTTGTGGGTGACGACAAAATGCATTGTGGGAGATGTAGTTTATTGTCAATATGCGCTTTAAAGCGGTGTAAGCTTATTTTAAGTCTTAAGATATTGGTTTAAAATTTAAGCCAATAAAGCACAAGCTCTCGAGGGCCACATAAAATGAGGTGGCGGGCCACATTTGGCCCGCAGGCCTTTGTTTGACACATGTGGTGTAGGGGATATGGAAAAGGCACCAAAAAAGACCCAAGATACTTAATGTTTGTTCCTGTTAACTTCACTCTTTTATTATACATCAGTTTTTGCTTCTCTTTGCAGCACAAAGTAAAGCTTTTACTGCTTTGCATTGTTGCCATTGCTTCTCACAGGCTCAAAAAGGCGTTCTGGCTTTGAGGATACCAAGCGATAAAGTGTTTCCGAGTGGTGTTATGCTGGTTTTTTTTCTCCTTGCAGACGTGTCTGAAGGTGTGCAACAGTACAGGGACATAATATATTTTCCATCCCAGAATTCTCCACATATGCTCTTGTTGAAGACGGATCGGAGCTGCAGCCAGATCGTTCTGGTGCCTGTGACCTCTTCTTCCTCAGCCATGCCTTTTGTAATGTGTGCGCAATGTGGTTTTGGACTGTCGTGTTGAAAAATGCATGGACATCCAGGGATGTTCATGCATTTTTCAACAAGACAATGCAGCATTCATTCTTGAATGGAGCAAGTGTTGCTCAAAAAAAAAAAATCCAATGTATTTTCAGCATTAATGCTTCAATCACAGAAGTGGAAATTGACCTTTTGTCCAAGGGCGCTCGTACAATCCCATGCCATCACTCGCTCTGGCATTTGCACTTGTTGCTTTCGACGGTCTGGATGGTTCGTTTTATCTTTCGTTCAGAGGATGAGGTGGCGTTTTCTTCCAAAAAAAAGACCTGGAGTGCTCATTGATCTGACCACAATCCACATTTCCACTGTGTGTTGGTATAATCCAGATGCCTCAGAGCCCCGAGATACTGACGCTGCCTCTGGAAATGGTTAACATAAGGTTTCTATTTTGCACAATAAAGTTTTAGGTGTCATTTATGGCTCAGTACTGTAGGTTTCCCGGAGCAGTATCCTCGTCCATGCGGTTAAATCAGCAATGATTGCGTCTGTCCGTCTTCGGTTTGGGTCCCTGTCCTTAAAACGTGGGAATTTCTCCAGATTATCCGACTCATTTAATGATATTATGCTCTACAAAGGAGCAAAAAGGAATCTGTCTTTGAGGTGCTTTGTTTTTACACATTTCAATGAGATCGCACACATTTTTGCTCCTCTAAGACTCAGCCTTTCACTGACGCTGTTTTAGCACCAAATCATTCCAATCACCTGTTTTAAAAACGAGATTAATTTGTTCTTTCACCCCCTTTACTGGGTCTAGATTGTCTTCATAACAACTTTTTTGTAACAAGTTGCAGCCATAAAATGGAAACAAAAAAGGGATGTGTATCGGATGAAATGAAGTTGAAGAGAAACAGAAAACGTGGATTATCTGGGGTTCACACTGAAAAGAAATGGAAATCAAAGTGACTGGAAGAGACTGAGTGATTTGAAAGGGGCTGTCTCATTTGTGGTCTGTTGACGTATCTACAGAGGTTCTCGGATAACGTTTAGGGCTGTGGAAAAAAAATCAATATATATCGATATATCGCGATTTTCAGCTGCCCGATATATAGATTTTTCGGCTCCTAATATCGATTTTTGAGGAAAATTCATTCATTCACCTAAATGTGCAAAAACACTAATAATAAACAATAAATAGGTTGTTTTGAAGCAAATAGTCTTGACTCAATTTGTCCTCTGAATGATCAATATCATCTGATAAACATATACAGCAACTTGATTTTTCATCTCTACTTTTAATTTTGATATTAACTGGGTAGAAAATCGCGATATTGTGATATCGTATCGTGACCCAAGTATCATGATACATATCGTATTGCAAGGTCCTCGCCAATACTCACCCCTAATAATGTTGCACTTCCAAAAACGATGGCCTCAAGTGAGTTTGTGCAACTGCTTTTTTTCTTTTCTTTTTTAAAGGGCGGCGTACTGGCTTTTACTATGTCTGTTCAGCAGCATAATCAGTGCCGTAATTAGGAAAAGTCAGTTCAGAAAATCAATTATAGTGTTTATCTGCAGTCATGTCACACTAAGAAACAATTATAACTGATTGTGTGTTTCTATTGTCTCTCTCTGTTTATAATTAGTCATTTTTTTTGGCTTGTAAATAATTTTTTCCTTCCACGCCGAACCTCCAACCGAGCCCTCCGCTCTCACAGCGTTTTCTTTTCCTCTGTGAGCGAGTCCATCACGAGTGTCTTATGTTTAAGAGTGAAGGCAGTGTGCTGTTGCTCAGAGAGCCGAAGGGCTCTACTCGCATTTGCTCTGTCTCATCCCAGTCCAGACACGCTCGCTGCTCTGGTATGACAAACATCCTTAAGATACTGGCTCAAACCAGGGCTAAGCCCTGATAGAACACATTCATCTCCACTGTCATCCACTTTCACATCTAACTTTTTCGCCTCGCTTCTGTTTATCTTTCTGTCACCGTCTGACATCCCCACATAAACAATCTCCCCGCTGACCTGTGAGCCTGGGAACACCAGGCCCCGGCGTTCCTCTGCTTCTCTGGCCGGGGTAATGACACGGTTGCGGCCCTCACAGCAGTCATTGTTAAACATCAGATCCTCTTTGCAACCACACCTCTCTTGTCTGTTTGTGTGCTTTTGATGGTGTGTGGCGGCACGCCGTGATCTCGCAGATGCACCGCCGTGGCCTGTAGCCCATAGCTGATAATGAACACTGTTTGGTTTCACGGCCTCTTCTCTCGCTCCCTTCTTTTTTTTTTTTTAAAACATTTTTTAGCTCTTATTTATTCATTGTCCTGACTGTCCTCCTGTTTAGACTTCCTCCCCACGTTTGGAAATAATTTGCCATGCTTGATCGTTCCTGGGACATGACCAGGGTATGGTTCTTTCCCAGCTTCTGCGGAGTGGTTTGCATTTGCCGGTTGGCCCGCTCAAAGTTGGTAAAGGGTGCAGTGGAACCAATTATAGCAATGGGTTTTTGTGTGCAGCGAGCATAGCGTGGCGGTAGTGGGTGTGATGGGTTTTTAATGGGACCGAGCCAGAGTCACAGATGTAAGGGCTTGTTGTTTTTGGTGATTGCAATGGTCAGTGTGTGATAGGTGAGCCAGCAGAGCAGAGTCTACTTGAATCTGTGACTGATTGTTAAGCTCAAGCAGCACTCAAAGCCAGATGGTTTCTCAGCAGAATGTTTTCTTTTTTTGTTTTTTTAATCACTTGTTTGTTCCACTGATTTATAATTGAAATGTGAGTCACTCTGCCAAGAATTTTTCACAAAAACCCAAAACAAAATGAAAGGCCTGTGCCGTTGGGGTTATGAGCCTGTTCCCCCATCTGTTGGGTACATTGCTTCTAAGTTTGTTTGGTGAACTAAATAGAAATGAAAAGTGAATTGAATTACCCGAGCCTTTATTGTCGAACAGTCAAAACCAATACGCCAATTGCACGCTTGCTCACAATGGGTGTTTAAAACGAAAAACTCACCGAGTTGGGAGTGCTCTTAGGGCGTTATCTCATGAGTAATGGAAGTGTCACTTCTTCCCAGTCTTTGGAGCCGGCGTGTGATCCTGCATCTGCAAGGAGCTGTATGCTAAATGATATGGGTAAGGCTATTAGCCAGATCTCTGTCTGCTCATAGTGCTGGCTCTTCCTGATAGCTCAAGTGTTTTCTGGTCATTAACCGTACTGTCATGTGCTCTTTTGTAAGGATGCACATTAATCTAAGTGCTCACCTAGTACATTGAAATTCTTCTCAGCGCATCCTGATCCACAAGAGTCTTGATAAGCTAAGAAATAAACAAGAGAAGGCTACTTTACCAGGTTTTTTTTTTTTTTTCCATTAGTTAGGTGTAAAAAAAAAAAAAAAGTAGTAAGTATTCGCGTTCATGTTGTGGTACAGTACCTGGTCTGGACAGGGAGGTTGTTATCTGAAGGCCTGAATGAAACAGCTGCCGAGCACTCGGCTCCGGAGCTTTCTTCAGGCCCTTCCACACCTTTGAAACTGTTGTGTTCTGCCCGTTGTGTCAGATGCACTGCTCGCTAATGGGTCCTGGCTCTAATCCAGCCTCATCACGTATTCTGAACCCGGCTTCGGTTTTATCCGGCACCTCTCACAACTAGGAGACTTACCTGGATCATGCAACCCGGCGGCCCGGCTCTGCTGGGGAAAACGGCTTTCCAGAGTAGTTGAGAAATTTTGAGGAAAAGCCTCCAACCCGTGGCGTGCTCTGAGAGAGAGCATGGCTCACACCTGCCACTGCTAACATGCTAATATTTTCTGAAGTGAGGGGAGGTCAGCAAAACCCTGCGGGGAAGCCAGAGTGGATTTTTCCACTTCACAAGCTGGCCTCGTCGCATTGAAAGAGCTTCTCCCATTGTTTTGGCTTTGCCCCCTTGCTGCCCTTGACTTATGTGAGCAGCTATTGAAATCAAGCGCACGTACAGGGCGACTTGTCAGCTCTATGTAGCCACTAGCAACTAGCCTGTCTACATCACCCTTGTCTGTGATGTCACCTGCTTCCTCCCCTGTCCGTACTTGTCTGATCCCGGCCACGAGCCAACTCCACTCCCTGTCCTTAGACCCGTCTTTTTGCTTGTAAGCAGCCTAAGCCTTTTGTCGGGAAGGGAATCAGCCTACGTTTGTGAGCATGGATGCTTTGTCATCCAGATCTGGCCCTGACTGCTCCAGATGGGTGATTAGTCACCACTGGCTTATATTACCCAACGTAAGTTTGATTCTGGCAGGATTAGACCAAGAGGCTAAATTAAGATAAAACACAGGGACTTGCACAGCTCTATGACCTCTACTCCTGTGCATGTTTGTTTGTCGGGATATTTAACTCTAAAAGCACCACTCCTCCCCAAGACACACCCTCCCTAAAACATGTTGCTAAAAGCCATCTCATCTCCAGCTCTGGCTGGGGTTCCATCAGCAATTTCGAGTGCAGCTTTCATGCCCTTAGGCTGGTGTAATGATAGCTTTTGCTTTAAAAAAAAAAAAAGGAAAAAAAAGAGAAAAAAAAAGGCCCAGCTGTTTGCTTGCAGAGTAGGAGAATGAAATGTAAGGATGAAGAAATAACAGGCCTCTGCACAGCTGCGGTTTCGTACCACTCAGGTCTAACAAAAAGCGTGAACACGTGCACATAGAAAGATTAATTGGTCGCTGTTTCCTCCAACTTTCATCATCACCTGCACCAGAGAAGGTAGGGAATACAGCGAAAAAAAAAAAAATCATGTTGGCTGGTTTTTGCAGGGGATAATAAGGCACCTGGGGAAAGGCGTCTTTCTCTTTCTGTTCCTGTAGACTGACAAAAAAAAGTTTCCTAAAGTCAGACTCTCCATTATTAGAAAGCGATGCTGAGATGTTGTTGATTTATGTTCACCTGGTCCAGTTAGCTGGGTGACGGCTCATAAGCAAGCTCTGATTACTCCGTGAACGTGGTTAACGGGCCGTTCAGGGCGCGTGTTTGTGTCTACGGAAGCATGCATGCGAGTGTGTACGATGGTGAGTGTGTGGCGCTCTGCTGTCCAGACACATCTGCTTGGCTTTAATTAGTTATGGCTGGCAGAAGAACCTACCGGTCTCGCTGGTGTTTAATAACAGCTGAGACGGCGGGCATTTATCAAAGTCTGAGTACAGCTGAGGGACTGTGTGTTCATTTGGCGAAATCAGTTTAAATTCATTGTCCCCTTTTTATTTTCTCAAGCTGTTGGCGAAGATGCTTCTGTCTCCTTCGCGTGCAGGGGCAAGTCCAAGTGCAATTCATCCTTTTACCGTGCATATTTTGGCTCTCCTTCAGTCCAGTTCATTTATCTTCCACTTCTCTCCCACTTTTTATTTTTGCTTGTCAGTCCTTTTTTTTTGTGTCATTTAATATGTCCAGGGTCTGATTCAGTTTCTTGGGCTCTAGACTCCTTCTAGGGTTCTTCCTCTGTTGTGCCTCGCCACCCCCCAACTCTCTCTGTTTTTTTTTTTTTTGTTCAAGCCCGTTGTAATGAGAAATCCAGCCACAGAGCCAGAGGTTGTTTTGGGTTGTGTTCTCAGTCAGAATCAGTAAGCAGTCCTCTGGAGCAAACAGTTCCACTCATCTATCTCTCTCTCCCTCTCGTCTCTCTGTCTCTCTCTGAATGTAGTGGTTTCTAATCAGGGCAGGGGTTTTTCTCTGATGAACTGACGAGAGCTGACACACACCCTCCTCCTTCCTCAACCTACCCTCTCCCTCTAACCCTTCCATCCCTTCACAATGTGTGAATGCTACCTGACGGGACTCATTTGTCAGCGCCCCCCCCCCTTTCCCACCCTCTCAGGTCTTGTCTTTCCATCTACTTGCTCCAGCCACCTGATACCTCTCTGCTGTTGTTCTGACGGTGCCAGCAGAGATGAAGAAACTGTTGCATGTGTGTGTGTTTGAGAGGACGGGGGAGTCTGCAGGGATGGGAACCAAACTGAGCAGAGCCGAGTGCACGCAGGTGCAGCTCCTCACGCCGCCCGAGGGAAAGTTGTCAAAGTCTCTTCATTTTGTCCACGTCCGTTCGTGTTATCCCTTCCGCGGTCTTGGGCTGTCACTCTAATCTCACTCAGGTCTTGCTGAGCTCATTTTCAGGACAAGGTGGTCCCAAGGGGTGCAGTGCTCACTGAGAGCAACTCTTTAGATTCTCTTTCAGTACTAAACTTCTGTGCTTTGGTGTTACAGTGATCCCTTATTTTTCTCGGTAAATGGGGACCGGCCTCAATAATGTGTTTAAAATATGTTTAAAAACCCCAAAAAAGTAGTGAGGCACTGCAGCGAAACAAGACAAAGGCTCAACTGTGGTCTTTCTGTTTCATCTTCACAGCCTCTGGTCTCTGAACCGTAGTAAACAAACCGCTGATATTGTGCTATTTTTGGCTCGTAATTAGCAGCTAACACGCTAACAACAACAAAACAGAAAGTCGTTTTTTTCTGCATGGAACAAGCACTTTATTCTGGCACTGCAGGAACTTGTAACATCACACAGGTTGTATTGTTGGGCTCCTGTTGGTTAACAGAGAATGTAAATCTATACACGCTGGGCTGCTGTTGATGCTCACTACACTTTTCATCTAACCCCGGTTTTATTCTGCCGTCCCACGACACAGACACTACATTACCCATAAGGCCACATCATTACCCATAAGGCTACCTTCTTAAAGGGGCCAGGCTGGCTCGCAGCATTTCTTCACTGTGAGAGAATGGCATAACATCCTGTGATGTTTCCGTGATTTTAAATTTTTTTTTAAATTATAATATATATTTCTGAAAAAATCCGCGAATAATTAAAACCACGGAACTTAAACCGCGAAGTGGCAAGGGATCACTGTATATGCATATTGCTGTTATTATGTCAGACTTGCTACTAAGAAAAGAACACCAAAAGCTATAATAAAGGGGTTTTCAATCCTTCTGTAATATATTGCATGCCAAAATATTTGGTGAGGTATTCAAAACAAGCGGGAGCATAGCCGAAGTCGGCCCCAAGCACTTCTTGCAATTTGAGTGAATCCAAATGGACTTGAAATAAAGCAAAGGGAGAAAGCAGAGTTCTGCTGCTGTAATATTATGCACTCCTACACAATGCTGCGCAGCCCCATAATGTCTCATTCGGTTCCGCAGCAACTTCCTTTTTGGGTGGGATTGTCTGTCTTGACTCGGCTCGCTGGGGAAGAACGCTTTGATTTTTCTTTTTTTTTCAGGGCAGACTTGACCAGATTAAATGGAGCCGGTCCAGGCTATGTGGACGCGTGGCTCCCAGCCATTTTCTCATTTGTGTTTTCTCATTGTTGCTTGCAACTCTCCTCCATTTTTGTTCTCTCCCCTTCCCTTTGTTTGCCTCACGCTTCTGCTCAGTATCTGGCCAACGATTGATAAGACCCAATCCCTGACAATGCTTGGCACGTGGCGCGGGATCGGTGGCGACGGCGCCCGTGCATTGTGGCAAGTGTGTGCGTCTGCAGGGGGCTCTGGGAAGGAGATGGGATTCGGCTCACGTTATTGTTTATCTACCTTTCCACTTCCAGATGGCAGCCAGCAGAAAGACTGTGCTTATTGACATCCTCAGCCTTTCTCTCTTCCCTCGATCCGTCCATTCTCCCGTGGCTCACCGGAATCTGGCGACTTGTTTTTCGGGTCCAGAACACGCGGCGCGAGGTGAGAGAGAGAGCCAAGGAAGGCGTATTGCGATTCGAGAGGGAGCCCTCGAAAGTCAGGCGGCGGTTCCAAGTTGCCCGTAAAGACGAGGCGTGAGAACATAGTTACTCTCCAATTGTTCCACTGACACTTTTGACACGATGCACTTTGTGAATCAAAATTACAATGAACAAAAGAGCGAGTATGACAACACATTTCAAACACTTGACACGCTGTGGTTTTTTTTTTTTAATCTTTCATTTATTCGGAGGTCAGAAAATCATAAAAGTCTCGTCTTGAACAACAATTGGGTCGGCCAGCCCCTGTCCTCTTGGTCGTCTGGACTGATGGATGGTCAATTTCAGCGGCTGGAGATAATCGCAGCGTGTCAGCCTTCACCGATCCAAAGCCTTATCTGTGTCTGCCCACTGCCAGCATGTCACAAATGACCACAGGGACAAGCGTTTCATTTTATTGTTCCAGGGCCTCTGGGGACGGGAGTCTGTTTGTACATACTAAAGTTAGCTCCACAGTATTGTGCAACTGCGTCTGACTCTGGATGAACACATAAAGGAAGTTCCCTTTTTTTTTTTTTTTTTTCACAAGTCGACACAATTTCTTGAGGTATTAATAAAAACGTCTGACATATTTTGGTCTAAATGCCACAGAGGCGCAGTTGCAAAAGCTTCCCTTCCAGCCCTGCTCTTCACACTTCTTTTCACAGCAGCTGGTGGGGCGAGACCCTCGACTGCGCTTCAGCCAGCTCCTCTTCAGGGCGGGCTTCTTCTGGTACAGTCCGGGTGCTTCTACTCACATCTGTATTTGTGAGGTCACAGAGCCCAGAAAATCTGAACAGCTCGCTGAATAATGTAGTCTGAGGCTTGGATGGCTCCAACCTTAAGCCAGATGGATGCTCTTGAGCACATTAAAAAAAACTGTATTTCTTTGCTCTCATATCTAGTTATAACTCGGCCACTAAGAGGTCACAGACCCTGAAAGGGACAAGTTGAAACAAGAAACCCATTTATATATGTTTTATGCTGTTTTACTTTCAGTTTTCCTCATATCGTAAGGGCAGCATTTGCTCAATTTAAATTCCTCAATTTTAATTTTATTCTATTTCAGTTTCAACTTCTGCCTGGCCCCTGTTGAATTTTGACGTTGGTTTGGTCTGTGTGTGTGTGTGTGTGTGTGTGTGTGTGTATTCAGCACGAGGAAGTAAAGTTTTTTCTTTTTCTAGATTGATGCTAATGATACTAACAAGACTAACATCAACTGGTTACTGTGAGACAGGAGCTCTTCCTGTAACGACCTCCACTTTTAGCCTACACACTTTCACGACAACTGAAAGACGTTATTTTAATTTTTATTTTTTTAAAGCCTGCTAGCTTTCCTCGCGAGCGCTGGATGCCTCTGCAGCATCTATACGTTCCCTCCGTAATCCCACCGCCTGACGAGTGTAAACTTTCCAACGCACACGAGGCAGATGGTGCTCTGAAAAACGGTGGAAGCAGGAGTTTCACACCTGCGATTGCCTGCATCACATGAACGCACAGAGGCAAGTGGAAACGAGGCGTGGCGTCGGGATCTTTGCAAACATCCTTTATCAGATTTTTATGGAGCAACACCAAACAGGAGGGCTGGTTAGTGTGATGATGCCTTTACACCGCTGATTGTTTTTGCTCCGGTATTTTGCAAAACTTTTATTGCAGCTTCTTAGTTTTCCGGTTGCAGGAGCTCGTAGACATCCGCAGACGCATGTTTTCTTTCACAGCCTCAGCGTGTATGAGCTTTCCTCCAGGGTTGGTGTTGCAAAAACTCCAGAAGCACATTAAAATCTGATTAAGATGTTTACATGTGGGTCATTCCACCTCAATTCAACAGGACCTTCCCGCATGACCATCTCTGATTTGCTTGATATTTTTTTCTTATGAACTTTGAATATAATGTAGTAACTTTCTGCAATATTAGCCTGGTACTAGCAATAACTTCGATTTATAAATTTTTGAAAAGTGCCCCGTACGGCCATTTTCGTGACATTCCTAAATTATTACCATTTTTGAGGGGCTGTATCTTGAACCGTACAAGCTAGAGAGCTGATTTTTTTTATGCTGTTAGTCATGTATATGCACTCTCAGGGCAGTTCAGGTGTCATTGATTCTGTTTGTTTTAAATAAATTTCAAACATCCAAAATAAATTTCACTCGCTTTGTGCGGTTCACATTTCAAGTCCCCATTTGGACCCCTTGTAATAGTAGCTGAGACTTACTTTTTTTGTTGAACAATCTCCTTCTCCTATAGAATAAAAATACATAAAGAATTTGCAGAAACAATTGTATTTTTAGTTCTCATATGACCCACAAAAACGAACTTTCATTTGATTGTCGATATTCAATTGGCAATTAACAAAATATGACAAGATGTACCAAAAAACTAAATATACCACCAGAAAGGTAATGACAATATCTGTTTATATACAAAGTTTCAAGATGGTACTAAGTCTCTAAGTTACCTAGAAAAAATTCTGAAATCGAGCATTTTTGCCATTTTTCGGAAATTTCAAGAATATGCTTGTTTTGTGTGCAGAACTTTAAATTTCACAAATGGCAAATATCTTGATATGGAATATTGATATGGAATGAGGATCAGTGAAGAAAAACATTTAGCTGCAGAAAGTGATGGTTGATAATAATCGAGAGTGACAAGTTCAAAAGTCTTGGCAGCACTTCTTTTTGTAGACCCAAGTACAAGCATAGGCTCACCTGCAAGTCTCCATGGAGTGCTGTAGAGACCATTCCAAATCAACTTTAAGGGTTGCAAATTGAATTGCAGAAAAAAAAAATTGGTTAATAATACAATAAGTGCAAAAACTGGGCATTTTTTTCTTGTGATGCAGACAGATGTTTGCTTCTGATGGGAGTCCATCAAATCCACACCTGTGAAGCAGCATTTCTCAGTCATGTTCAGATAAATCCTGTACATTGATCAACTCCTTTGAACTGTAAGAAAATAATTATGATAATATGAGATATTGTACACTACTCCTGCATCACTTAATTATATGAATAAAGGAATGAACATCAAGCTGGCACATAATAAAACCAAAATTATACTGACGGTTTCAGACTTTGGACAAAGTCCAGTTATTGCAATCCTGTTCTGAACAAAGTTTTTTCCCAATTGTACAGTATCCAAGTTCTCTGCCATCTTCAAAGATTTCACATTCACACTGCAATCGATTTGAAGCTCGGTCTACAATGGTTATTGATCAACTGAACAGCTCACTGAATTTTCTGATGACATAAGCATGATGTCATGCACTGAATGCCAAGGCACTTGTGTTACTATAAGTTCTATATTTACACATTTATTAATATGTTAAAACCTCAGCTGTGGCCATTCAGCATAGCACTACCAGTACTGGTAATTTTGCTACACAATTGATCATGTTTATCTAGTATAAATCACAAAGCACTTTTGCTCGAGTCATTCACCAAACTTTCACTCAGCACAGACAGGGAGGAATAAAACATGCAGCAAACTATTTTGTTTGAAAGGCCTTGTCCATTTGAGATCAGCAACATGTCCAGCCAAGACAATACAATGCAGAAGTACAGCCTGTATACTGAAATGTAACATTGAAAACTTTTCTGGTGCTTTTTCTACAAGTTCTCAATAATTCGAAAAAAACGGCAAAAATGCTCGATTTAAGAATTTTTTCTAGGTAACTTAGAGACTTAGTACCAACTTGAAACTTTGTATATAAACAGATATTGTCATCACCTTTTTGGTCGTATATTTAGTTTTATTTGGTACATCTTGTCATATTTTGTCAATTGCCAATTGAATATCGACAATAAAATGCGAAATTCGTTTTTTGCTGGGTCATATGAAAACTAAAATACAATTGTTTCTGCAAATTCTTTATGCATTTTTATTCTATAGGAGAAGGAGATTGTTCAACAAAAAAAGTAAGTCTCAGCTACTATTACAAGGGGTCCAAATGGGGACTTGAAATGTAAACCGCACAAAGCGAGTGAAATTTATTTTGGATGTTTGAAATTTATTTTAAACAAACGCAATGAATAGACACCTGAAACTGACCCCATACAGAGTGCATATACAGGACTAACAGCATAAAAAAAATCAGCTCTCTAGCTTGTACGGTTTCAAAGATACAGCTCCTCAAAAATGGTAATAATTTTAAAAGCGTTAGGAATGTCACGAAAATGGCCGTACGGGCACTTTTTCAAAAATTTATAAATCCGAAATTATTGCTAGTACCAGGCTAATATTGCAGAAAGTTACTACATTATATTCAAAGTTCATAAGAAAAAAATATCAAGCAAATCAGAGATGGTCAAGCGGGAATTTTTTTTCTAATCTGCTGATTTGAGGTGGAATGACCCATGTGTAGAATTCACCCAGTGGTTTGGGTTAAGGGGGTGCCATTTAGTTTTTTTTTTATTTAAAATAGTGGCTTAATGGGATTAATATTGGAAGATTGTGAACGGAAACTGAACAAATTGACTTATTATAAAACTGAATGCACAGTTTGAAGTGACGGTGAGCTTTTTCCAACAGGGTGCAGCTGTGGCCCCGGTGGTAACGTGGTCATCTTCCAGGGTTAGGGTTGATGCTTTGAGCCCCGGACCACCCCCCCCAATCGTCGCGTCTTTGAGCTTATCCCCAAATTTTCTGGAACAAATGGTGGCATAGTGTCCATAGAGTGCATGTATAAAATCCTCGCTGTTATGAGTGTTTGTCAGTGCATGAACGAAAAATACATTGTGAAGCATTTTGTAAAACCTGGATGAGTCTCTGTGTAATATTGGGCTACTTATCATTTAGGGTCATTATGAGGAAAATCTCCCGCTCTTACGTGTCAGTGGCGTTCACTTGGATTGGAGCATTGTCACTCGGCAGCGACAGGTGCTTTTTTTTCACCGTTTTACTTTCAAGTCCCATGCTCTCACCATCAACTTTGACCAAATAAGATCACCTCTCCTGAGTGCTCATTCCAACGACGGACTCGCACAAAAGTTTTGCGTCTCACATCCGCTCTGCTGCCCAAAGGTCTTTGGACGGGGTTATTTTTCCCTGAATGAGCTGCGCTAATTGTGGCCTAATGGCAAGCTGTTATAGCTTAGAGTGGTAAAAAGCAGCGAGTTGGTGCGGCTCGCTGCCTTTTCCTGTGCGGGCTGATTACGCTGTCTAGTTAATGCACCCTCCTCAGATACAAATGGAGGGTGGTTATTGCATCAGGAGAGACAGTCGGCCTGTCAAAATCGCTCTCTCTGCCAGACGAGAGAGAGATAAAGAGAGATGGAAAGGAGTGAGAGGGAATATATTCTGGAGAGCCAATTTCACCGAGGGGTTAGAAGCGTGGTGGAGCAATTATGAAATATAGCTTTCTGTTTCAATAATGACCTTCTCTCCGCAGGCTATATATAGAGCATTGTAAGTGATTTGGAGAATGGGCCACAGTGTCCTATAGATGATGACCTATGGAGTCCTACTGAGAGCACAGGCAGTCTCTGGTGAAAGATTACGTCTTGCTGGCGCTGTGTTGAGTAAGGATGGCGGCAGTGACAGTCGGGGACGAAGCGTTCTGGGCACTTGAGCGCTCCTTCTTAAGGTTGTTGTTTTCCCGCTCCCGTTGGTCTCTTCCGCTCCCCTGTGCTTGGTATTTATGCGTGGAAGTGCATGCCTGTCTGCCTCTGCTGCAATTGTTCAGAAGGAAACTGTGAACTCTCACGTGGCCAGTTTTGCTTTTACCCTAATTAATCACCAGAGGATCACATGATTGTTTCAGTTCAAGATGCATTTCTACAAAAAAAAAAAAAAAACTTCCCTCAGCATATATTTAGTGCAAGTCACACACGAAGGCCCAGCGAAACATGGCCTCAGCACTGCTGCCAGTTGTGTAAAACACCCACATCTGAAGCCTTGCTGCTTACTGTGCATCCGTCTGGATGGATGTTCAGAGGTGGTGCGAACCAGCTGCTCTACAGGCATTTGAGTCGAGGTTTGAAGAGGGAAAAATATAGGGCAGGAACTGAAAGAATTCCTGTATGGCCCTTTAATATAAAGAAAGAGATGCTATTTGAATGCCAAACCGGTACAAACCGGAAAATATGTTGGCGTTAAGAGCATCCACGGGCACATTAATATTTATGCTGAACAGTTGAGAAGCAGGAATTACATACATGAATGCTGTGATATATTATGGATACTGATGACCACAGGTCTGTGCCAGCGATCATTATCTACCTCAGGCTGACGTCACTCGGAGTCTTTGAGTCTGATTTCGACTCGACTGTGAGGGCAAGGCCGGATTTGTGGCTACCCGCGACCGATTATTTGTCCAAATAATCCTCAAGTGTGCGCCGTCAGTGTGACTGCTCCTAATCCAGCCAGTCTTCCTGACCGCAATTCATAAACGTCAGACGTGTGTGACATTTACATGGCTTTAAAACGGGCCAGCAAATGCAACGCAACCCAAACTGAGACCGTAGACGGCACAGAGGAAATGAAGACCAACTTGCAGAAAGCATGAGTTTGTTTATAACGCAACACAGTCTGTCTTTCTTCTGAGTCATGCAAGTTTCCTTGAGATCTCATGTCTGTGGAATTGCCATTGTGAAATCATTGCTATAACTGTTTGGTTTTACAATCTGGCTATTGTGTGCGTTTGGAGGATTTTAGTATTTAAAATAGCTTAAGGCTGTCCTTCTGTCTGCGGTTAAATCTAGTGTGTATTCAAGATTTAGGATTAGTTTTTTTTGTTTGTTTGTTTGTCTAGTGCAGGGGTGCCCAACCCTGGTCCTCGAGAGCCCCTATCCGGCATGTTTTAGAGGTTTCCCAGCTTCAACACACCTGATTCTAATTAATGGTCGTTATCAGGTTGTCATCAAAGTCCGCACAGGTCTGTTGACGACACAGCCGCTTGTATCACGGTGTCCCAAAGCAGGGAAACATCTAAAACCTGTTGGATAGGGGCTCTCGAGGACCAGGATTGGGCACCACTAGACTCTAGTGGAAGTATAATCAATATCATCTAATGAACATATACAGCAACTTGATTTTTCATCTCTACTTGTAATTTTGATATTAACTGCGTAGAATATCGCAATATATCGCGATATCGTGATAATATCGCATTGTGACCCAAGTATCACGATACCTCGTATTGCGAGGTCCTTTGCCAGTACTCACCCCTACATGTGTCTGTGTGTACCTACAAGTCCGGCGCAATAACAAGTGCATCCCTGGAGTTAAACTGCGTTCGTAGTTCGAGTTTGAACTCGGTAAAATTGTTAAACATACTTCCAGAATAGCAGCCAGCGATGGAGGCCCTCAGCCCTCTGTAGCGCTGGTGTAGAGCCACGCCTGACTCCACTCTTATTATCACGAGTGCCTGCAAGAGATGGCGGGACGCTGAGTGCATTCACTCCGCCCGACAGCTTCATCAAGCGGCGACTGATGGTTCCCAGTGGGACCCTCATCAGCAGCAGAGAGCAGCGAAGCGCCTGCGGACTTTGCTCCCGGAAGTGACGGCGACTCTCCTGCCAGTAGAGGGGAGAAAAAGGAGCTGGGCGGGGTAGAAAAACAAGATGGCCGCCAAGCAAGTGCATCTCATGAACGTCCCTGTAGGTAGATCATCCAAGAGGTAATGAGGTGAGACGCCACAGCGGAGAAGGAGCTGTCAATCACCACGGACATTGTTGGGTTATAATGAGCGCCTGTTGTCGGGAAACATCTCCATAACTAGGCAGCTCAGCTGAATGTCGAAAATCTTCAGTCTCCTCCAACATCTGCCTCTCTTTCTGTAATCTCCCTCATCCCTCATTTTTCCCCTCCTCATTCAGAGCTAAGCAAGGAAAGCTAGGGATGGACCATTTCCCAAGCATAATCCAACATCTGTCTTCCTCACTTCTCCTTTTTTTTTTTTTTTTTGTTTTTTTTGTTTTGGCATGAAAACGCTTCTCTCCCCTCCTGCCTGTTGTCTCTCCCCACCGCTCCCCACCCTCCGGTAGCCGTCACAGCCTCTGAACGATTTCCTCTCACTGGGAGCCTTCTTGGAGTCACCGTGGCAGTGTCAAATGAGGCTCCTATTTAAGCTCATTAAATGTTTCCAAGAGAATAGGAAATCAATGGTGCATACCGGTGCGCGAGAACTTTTCTCTTAATTTAATTTCCCCCCACCCCCGTATCTGTTTGCACATCCTCACTTTCTTTTTTTTCCTCCCGTCGCTAATGTTTGTTCTCCCCCAGCTCGCCTTTCTCCTCCAAGTGTCGAAGGTGGTGCTGGGATATATGGAGGGGGGGTGTTGTTGTTGTGGAGGAGGCCTTCAGAAGCTGCTCCGGGCTCGTGTTTTTGTTGCGAGACCGTCCAGCGTCGGAGCACATGTGACTTGGAAGGCTCGCGCGGCCCCGACCACAGCCTCGGAGCTGGAGCTTTTGTTTCAGAGGGAGCCGTCGGGGATCACGCTGCGACCAGAGCAGAACGTTGCAATGAAGATGTGGGGGAGTGCAGCATGCTGATGTTGTGGACTGGATTGAGCTCGGTTTAAAAATACTCCCACCTCGTGCTTGCCTTCTTCCCATTTTGGCTTTCTCTCGTCTCCTGTTTTGTCAATCTCTCTCTTTTTTTTTTTTTCTCTTTTTTTTTTCCCCCGTCAGGCGTTTTTCTTATAAGGCTGGTTTGTGTGTGCGCTCGGGTCTCCTTGTGAGTACTGTACATGCCTGCCAGGGCGCGGTGCTGTTTGAAACTATGCCTGGGGGTTAGGCCCGCACCTCTAGAGCTTCAATAATTGCTCTTTTGGGGCCTTGTCTCTGGCTCTGAGCCCGTCGCCATCACTCTCTCTGCCTTTCTTTCTTTTATTTTTATTTTTTCGCCATCACTTTGTTTTCTCTCCCTGCATGGCTCATTATGGCTGATCCCCACCTGCCCAGTCTGGGAATTCTCTCTCCTGCACGTGCACACGCACGCTCTCATACATACGGAGCCACTCAGCAGTTTTTCTGAGCTGCCTGTCGCTTCGATGGTTTGTGTGCTATCTGCTGTAGAACAGCTTTGCTAACACTGTTTGCCCAAAAAAATGGAAACAATAGTGCCATCACTTTTTTTTTTCTTTCCCCCCCCCTCCTGCTGGTGCAAACAGACAGTTTCTCATCTTTTTTTGTGGACTGTCACAGCACCATTTTTCATTAAAAAAAAAAAAAAAAACCCCGTCCTTCAACACGGGCTCCTAGGTTTGTACAGACAAGCCTCAGCTACGGACTCCTAACCACAGGTTTCCTCTCCATTTCCATTTCAGCCCTCCTCCTACCATATCACCCACGGCCCCTTTCCATTCCTGCTCCCAGGCTAACGGGCTTACTTTGTAGGATAATGGATGTGGCCAGTTGCAGCTGCTCAGGAGCAGGGCACTATCATTGGAGTTATCTAAGGACCTCAGAGTGGCCTGTGATGAATGGCTCGGAGCTGTGCGTCTCCACCGATCAATAAGCCACTAGCATCCAGATGAGCTAGATGCCTCTTTGCTCTCCACAACCCCTGCACATCCACTCATACATCTCCCTCTCATAATCTCCCAACGCGTTTGTGAACTTTTCCCTCCAATTCATAGCCTGAATTGGGCCATTGATCTTTTATCCTTGGCTCGTTTTAAATAAAGGACCAGCGTCTGGGCTCCACCCGAGCGTACAAGCTTTTCTGACAGTAGTTATTGGTACACTGGCGGCAGACCTCGCAAACATTACTTTGGCCTGGTCGAAAGGCCCGTAATCGGAGAGCAGGGGCAATGGGTGAGGCGGAGGGGGGAGCATGTAAGAAGGCCGCCACCCCCACTCTGCAGAGGTTTTTACGTAGCAAAGCTGATGCAAGCAGATGTCCCGTGTGGATATACACTCTTCTAATGGAGACAAACACACACACACACACCAAACTGTGTTGCTGTCAGGGCTCATTTAGCGCAGCCCGTCCCAGAGCGCTCCGCGCAGCCCCACCCAAGCTGAAATTAAACGGGACGCTTCGCCCTCATCTTGGTATTGTGCACACATCGCACGTGAGCTCTCTTCAGACTGCCGCTGCGAATTTGTGTTTCTCCCGCAGAACAACAGGTGTGTCGTCGGCTTCTGATCTGCATTTTTTTTCTTGCTCCGTCGGAGAGGAATTGGCGATGAAAATCGGACGACTGGAAATCTGTCTGCCTCTTTCTCTGTTTCTTCCCCCCGGAGACTTTGAGTAATACCCCCTCCTGCCCCCCCCACCTTGCTCCTCCTCTCCCTCCTTACGGCTCCAATCTTTCCTCGGATCTGGTGTTGTCTCTGTCACAAAGAGCAGACTCTCAGCCTGGTAATTGCACGTCTGCTGGCCACCACACCTGTTGCTGTCATTGCAGCCATGTTTGGGGAGTGGGAAGAGCTTTGCCCTCTGGCCTCTGTGGCTTTAACCTCCCCCCACCACCACCACCACCACCACCTATGCTGCAGGTATAAACCCACAGGGACATCGCAGTGGGACATGAACAGTGTGCACATGTGTTGTTGTTGTTGTTGTTTGTTGTGCCTACCTGTGACCTTGAACGCCACCCCCAGCGTATGTGTCGCTGCAAAAGCACGCGTTGGTTCTCTCAAAATCGGCCACTGCCAAAGGTTTACTCTCTCACCCTTAATCCTCTCCTTTCTTTCCCCCCCTCCTCCAGAGCCCAGGCCCTTAATGAAGCTGGGGGTCAGCGGCAGTGTGCGGCTAATTGGCCAAGTTCGCCCGGGGCTCCGGCTGCCTGTGATTGAAGTGTCCAGTGAGCACCCAGTGTGCAGCCGCCGCTGCACCCTACTCCTGTTCCACTCCAGCAGGCAACACACCGCTGTCAGTCTCTCCCTAGTGAGTAGCACCCAAGGTCGTTTTATTCTCACCCATCCTGCCAATATTTTGTCCGATCTTTCTCTGTTCTCTCGCTTCTGAGGTCCTGTCTGTTTTCTTGAGCAGTCCACCCATCGTACCGTGCAGTGTCACTCCGTGACGTTCTCCGTCTTTCTTTTTCTTTTTTTAAAATTTTATTTCATTCATTCCCACACTTGGTTCCAGAATGTTCTCACTTTCCTTGGCTTGCATTGCTTCAAATTCTTTGTCTTCCCTTGGCCACAGTTGGATATTGGATTTAAGCAATTACCACGGTCCCAGTTTGTTTTCTCGCCATGTATCCAGCCGGCCTCTGGTCTGGTCAGGCCGTACTAAACTGGTTTGAGTTAACAAGTGGGGTTGGAGGCGACTGGTGTGGAGTGGATGTGCCTCTAATTAGTCGAGGCTCTACTCTTTAATGGAGCCCTTGCTGCCGTTGTTTAGCAGTGTGGACACCAGCAGGGGAAGAGGAGCGGCTCTAGGGAAAGAGACTGAGCAGACAGTGGAGAGACATCAATGAGAGAGGAGCTCGGCTATCCAGCAGATGGTTGCCCATCTCACCTGGGAGGTTGGGAAGTCGATGCTCGACCCCACAGTGACACACAACACACCACCAACAACACTTCTTTCTGTTCCTGCTGCTCTCATAGAAGTGGAACACTGGTGGCTGCTAGAACAGTCGGCACTCTTGTCCGTCAGGAAACAATGGCCCAATTATAAGTCGAGGCTCGGCCTGCAAGTCGGGCTGAGTTATTTTCTGTCGGAGCTTTATTTGCGCGCCATAATGTTTCTATGCTTGTTTGTTAAGAGATTCCGGGCGATCTGATGTTCATTACACGAATATCCCCAGTAATTAACCGCCGCTGTAATGGTTTTATGGAGAGGCTTGTTAAAACTTCTGCAGCACAGATCTAAATGAAGAGCGGCGGGAAAAACCTGCAGTTGGCATCGATCGCTCAGGTCGATGAAATGAAGGAAGGTGAATGATGCTCACGTGCAATTGCGCGCAGTGTGAGGGTTATCCAGAGTTTACCACTTCCTCATAAACATGCTCTGTGCTGTATTTGAAACCCCAAAGCTGCCAGAAAGCCCCAGCACTCTTCGAGGACGCCAGCTTGCTCATCTTTAGAGCGCTCAGCCTGACGGACAGCTCCTCTTCCCGCTCATCTTCTCCATAATCAGCCGTTTGCTCAGGTCGTCGCTCCTGCTCTCCACTTTCCATTAAAATTTCCTGCAGTCCTGCGTGCCCACCGGCCGGCCCTCTGGTGCCACAGATAAACAAAATGTGGCTCGTTGGAAATGTAGGCTACCCCAGGTGGCCGTGCACATGCATCTTTCCACCCAGATTCTGTTGCTTCGGGAGCGCACGTGAGCTACACGTGCGCCCCGAAATGCGGGGCCATTAAAGATTCACGCGCCTTGTCTTCAGAGCTTTCGCTGTCTACGCCTTTGTTGTTCACACTCGTCATCTCTCATCCCAGAAGAGGGTGTAAATGTCATGGTAATAGCATGTTTTTTTTGCTATCCGCGAGGATTAGGAAGTGTCAGTCACTTTGCCCGTGAGGCTTTGCTTTGGCACAACCCCAGAGCAGCGGGGTACGCGGGGATGAATGAATTAGGCTGCAGAAAACAAACACATCTCTTTGTTTTCTCTTTCTGTTTGTTTCTTCTGTGACTGTGAGAGTCGGGGTGGCTGTTCTGGTGTCTTTTTTTTATCTTAATGAAGTGTTACTTTCTTGATATTTTTGAATATTTATCAGAGCATTAAACTATTTCCGTCTTATGTGAACTGTTTCTTCAGATTATCATTTAGAATGTGCCGTTTGAGGTGAATAGCAAAAGCATTTTATTTTATTTTCTCACTGCTCATACCTTTTTTTGATACGTGATATTTCAAAGACCAAGCTTTTTTTCTTCTTTTTAATTTATTTAATTGAGGATAATCCACATTTGCATTCCTAATGGTACCACCTAAACTGCAGTGCTTTTGATGTTCGTTCAGGTTAATCAAGTGAGGAGAAAGCTGTCCAGCTTCAAAAGTCCTTTATGATTTTCAAAATGACTCAGAATTTAACTATTAAAAGCCAGAAATGAGGGTGCATAATTAATTTGTCATGCTAAATCAAAGGGATTGCTCTAACTTTAATGCTCAAGATCTGTTGAAGCTCAGAAATTGCCATATTGACTTTTACGATCAGATTTTGCATCGGAAAGGGCAAAAAAATAAAAAATAAAATAAACAACCCAGCGGTTCTGCTGTTTGTTTTTGTGCTCTTTCGAGCTACATGAGCCCTGTAGTTTCCTCTCCACTGATAAGTGTATAATTCAACTCCATGCTTTTAAAAATGTCATCACCTGGCAGGTTTTCCAAGGCTGGCATGTTGAGACGCCTTCAGAACGTGGAAACCGCTCTGTCCATAGACATCTGCCGCTGTGCTGTATGGGATAAACTCAACCGCCCGCCGCCAGCACAGACAAAGGACCCTCATCTCTCGCCCAGGTTTAGCCTCGCTCATCAGGCTCTGCAAATGTCACGTCCTTGCGGTGCTAAAATAATATAAACCACCTTGTTCCTGACTCATCACCCCTCGCCCCCCCCTCCTCCCCCTCCCCTCCCCTCCTGGAAGCTCCCTCCCGTCTCCGACGCGGTACTGCGGCCTTCCAGTTTTCCATCGCCCCCCCTGCAAATATCCAAGCTGTCGAGGCTGACTGGGCTGAGCGTTTTCTTGCCAGGGCACAGTTGGAACAGATCCGGCCTCCGGGCCACATATACTGCTCCACTCCGGGCCCCGCAAACAAGGCCTGCCCTGTGCAGCTGTCATCTAAATGTTAAGCGCCTTGGATTACTACGGCAAATTCCTTTTTCGTGGATACATTTTTCAGTTTTTGAGATTGTTTTTTTTGTCTTCTTGGCATGCGACGGCTTCGCACGCTTTACAGCTCGCAGAGCGTGATTTTTCCGTTTGAGCTCATCTTCAGTATCTCTGAACTTGCAGTCAGTAACATCTTGAGCATGAGTTTCTGCATTTAAGGAGCACATTTGCAGAAGTCTACAGATGATAGGGAAGCTTTTTGTTTGGCTTTCCTATTTTTCGGGCTATTGGCTTTTACTGAGGCGTGCTATATTTTTTTTGAAGCAGCATATTGTAATAATAGTTATCTTTTTGCTGATTATAAAAGTTACGTAATCTGGCGGGTTAATTAGCCCGTCTGCACCTTTGAGAGCGGTAACGCTCAGGATTTATGGCAGCAGAAGCCGAGCAGCCAGGGCTCACGTCGACAGACAGATTCCAGAAGAGCCTCTCGAACAGTTTCATGTCAAATCCAGACGTACAAATCTCCACAATGATCTGCCAAGTTCCTCCAGAAATCACTGGAGCAGGAATAGCAGAATTTCACACACCCCCGTGCTGAACCCCCTCCCCTCCCCCCCCCCCCCTCCCCTCCCCCCCCGCCTCCCTCCCCTCCCCTCAGCCATCACTGGACGCTTGGCAGGAGAGGGTGATGGGGAACATCTGTGAAAATCAGTGCGTCTGTACGGATGGTTGAATTTGCTCAACAGATAAAGAATTTTCTATTTATTTGTTTGTTTGTTTGTTGTTGTTGTTTTTTAGGCATCTTTCACATGGCAGCAGATGAGTCAATTATTCCTGAATAGATCTCACAGTGGAATGAATGAAATATGAATGCAGATACAACTTGCAAACTGTTTTTAATAGTTAAAAAGCTCCAGGGCTGAATTGATCTTCCAGCGCATGTTGGTAGATAAATGAGCAAGAGCAAGTGGGGGGGTGGGGGGGGAGGAAGAGATAGGAACTTCCTTTGCTGCGAAATTACTTCCTGTGACTGATAAAGGAAGTAATGTCAGCCCCCCGTTGGCTTCGTTTTTCCCGTTATACTCTGTTTTTCTGAACAGTTTGCCTGTTGACTAGTTTACCACCAGGAGACCCACTGGAAGAAAAAGAAAAAGATTTCCTACTGGAAAAAAAAAAAGATTATGTGAAGGAATGATTCAGCAGATCTCTGAGTGTTTCTCCTCATCTGACAGAGATACGAGTGCTCAGAGTCGCTGAAGTCTCTTTTATTTGGATGTGCTGTGCAATATAAATAATGAAATGGAGCCCATAATTGGTGGTTCTCGGTAATTAGGACCAAGCTGTCAGCTAGCGAGGTTGCTTCAGCCTGATGGCGCTCCAGCTAGGGCAGTAATTACTATTATCTATGGGGGTTGTTGACACAACAATAATCTCATTCTCAACCAGGATAGCGGGGCTGACGCTCACTGTTGCCATTTTTATAGGTTTAGGCACAATAACGGCAAAGACATGAATCTTTTAATATCCGTGCTAATATCTGTCAAGTGTGCCAGCACCAGGACGTTGCTTTAAATGAAGAGGGAGACCCCCCGTCCTTGAATTTTCTGCACAGTGACTATGCGAAGAGCTTGTCCATACTTTCATTAGCGAAACAGTTTGACTTTTTTCCCTCCGAGCAGCACGACGCCCGACCGTAAACGGCATTATCAACCATCTCGGCAGGTTTTCTAATACGCCTGTAATCCTGTCATTTCATTCATAGATACCGCCGGGGTTATTCTGGGCTCGGAGCATATTTGCCCGCTTGTCTCTGCTCCTCTGTGTGAGAGATTGGATTCCCCAACTCCCCTCCTGCTTCCATTTGCTCCATTTTTGCCGCACACACACACACACACCCCGTTCACACTCAAGTGTTCGCTCATCCCTTGTCAGATGCTCGCAGTGTAAACAGGTTGGTCAGAACCGATGATGTATACGGTGGAGGACGATGACACCGTGCACCCTGCGCAGCAGTGATTCATAGTTTCAGATAATAACTTTCCCTCACTGAAGGGAAATTCTGTGCATCTGGCACACAAGATTTACAAGCACAGCATTTACCCCCTGTGAGATGAAGGAAGTGAATGGGCGCAAGAGCCGCAGAACCCAGGTGAGGTTTCCTTTTCCTGCCACCAAGTTAAGTAATGAGACTGCCGGAGACCCGCGCGACCTCGTGTGAGAAGGCGTCGGAGGGCGATTATTAGCCGAGCGCGAGAGCACCAAAGGTTAGTCCAGTTACTGTTTCCACCTACATGGGGACAACAGACGCACGTATTGCCGTGACTCTGAATTAAACATGTGCCACCTCATTGCCTGAGGCGCGATGGACGTTCAGACATATTGCGAGGCAGAGAAAATGGCTTTTTAAGTAGGCTATTTATGGCGAAGATATTGTATTCATTTTATTATAATAAAACATCCATTACTCTCCGAGTGAACGGCATGGGGAGCGTGAGGCCGGCAGAGTGCGGCTCAGTGTAATAACAAGAGTGCGTCTGCTCTAAATGAGCCAAGGAAAAAGAGCAGGTTCCTGTAGATATTAGTTTCGTTTGCTGGGGTGCTCAGATCTGGTGATATGCTTTTGTGAGGAGTAATAAAGAAATATATCTGTTTTTATTGTGCATTTGCGACAGAGTTATGTTTAGAGCTAGCATAAAGAGCTGGAACATGGCGTAAAATGATATTATGGCCCATTAGGTTGGGGCCCGAGCTAAGTGTCGCTAGCAGTAACTGAGGGCTGGGGGTAATGGGGCCGCGGCGTATTGTCTGTGATCTCTCTCTCTCTCTCTCCCTCTCCCTCTCCCTCTCCTCTCTGATTGAATCGTCTACATCGCTGGCACTCCATCTCCTGGGGAACCGTAGTAGACAGGGTGATTTTGGCTGAGGATATCACTCTGTCAAACACGGGAGATAAGAGAATAGAGAGGGGGAATTGGAACGCGTGCGTCCCGAAATGTAAAGGGTGGGTGACATTCAGGAATTATAATTGGATTGGTGGGCAAAGCAAGACGTTCCCAGGGTGTGTGGATGTTTCATTTTTGAAATCAAAAATCTTGTTTCCTTCGTGGGCTCTCGACAACAAAATGACTGTAAACGTAGCTTATTTTAGCTGTGAAAAAAAAAAAAAATTGTCCATGTGGTTTAGGCCTCCTTTTAGCAGCAGTACAGCTCAAATCGCTGTATGCCCCCAAGGTTCCTCAAGGTTTTTAGTTGTCTAACCTTGTATTCTCTCTCTCTCTAGTCTTCTACAGAGCTGGTCCTCCTCCAGCGGGGTTTTCCCCGGCTGAGTCAGTGGGAGGGGGAAGGATAATGCTAAGAAGGTGTTCTGACTGGCAAAACTTTAAGCATTCCCTCCCCTTGGGAGCCGCTCCTGCTGTAAGGGAGGTCTGCAGCAGGTTAGAAGGCATGCATTAGCGTACCTAGCCTCTTTGAGCTTCCTGCTCAAGCCTCATTGAAGCGGAGAACACTTGTGCAAACTCAGTTTCACCTCTGCCTCCCATCAGAGCACACCTCTCTGGTTGCGCGTTGAATAGGCGAGGCATTGTGTTGAGTGGCGTAGTTTATCTGTTGTCCTGCACAGCCAGTGTGGGGGCTCAGGAAGTAATGTGAACCAAGCAGGGTAAGAATTCCAGGAATTCTGAATGGAACCAGATGCGCCTGTGTTTTTCAACTCGCTCTCACTCATCTGTTTTCGTGCTGATTTTTTTAAAATCTTTTCTTTTACCAGCATGCACAACACAAAGATAAGCAGGAGTCTTTTTTTTCGATTGGATACTTGTACCCATAATCAAAAGACCAGCAGGGCTGTCTGATAATTATAATGGAACGAGGTGAGGCGATCAGCGGGAAAACCACAAAATCTGGGCTTTTTTTTTTTTTTTTTTTTTTAATGTTTGTACGGCCCACAGACACAACAGCCCTCACCCCTACAAACCAAATACCAGACAGACTCTGTTGTTTGTGCATTCTTTTACATGTAGGTCTGTGTCGACAAGTGACGAGTAACACGTAACACGAATGATCAACATCTGCATTTTGGGACATCCCCTAACCCCCATTTGAGCCACTGCCTGTCCTCTTTCTGCATTACATCGGACAAAAGATGAGATAAAACCTTCAAGTGGCCATACCATGCCCATTTTTCAGCCATTCAATTTTACTCTTTGGTACATTGGAGCCTTGCAGCCGGCAAAACTCAAAAAGCCTGTACTCATTTCAGAACTGAATCACAAGGAGAGCCTCGCCCTGAAAAGGAGCAGATTTGGCCTAAGTGTTTTTTGATTGGCTGAATTCCTGGAGCCTTGACGAACTAATGGCTCAAACGAGTACGGCTCCGTTTCTGCTCAGACACGTTTTTGACATATCAACCAATTATCACCACCTTTTCAATTTTCCTTGTAAATGACCTCAACACTGCACATCCTTCCAAACGTGTCAGAATCAGATTCAGAAAATACAACTGGACAGCGTGACGAACTGCAACAGCGAAGACTGCATCAGGATGACCCTGTTCAGCAAATGCGACGCTCGTTACCTTCTAATGTAGCAACCATTACTGATCAATATTACTGATCATGCCACTTCTCAGCTCCTCACCGTCTGTATGTATGTTATACATGTGTGTTGACAGGAAGGAAGCGGTGGCAAGAGTGAAAAACACCCTCCGAGGTGGAAGATGCCTGCAACAAAGAAACAAAACTGCTAATGATGCTGTTGCCACACTACTATTGACTCCACACTTCCGTCAGATACCGGTGAAAATATCTTTTAATTGGTTCTGGAAGTAGTTCCGTAACCTGAAAATTCCGTAAGTAGAGACGCATTTTCCATGTAAATGCTCTAATCCGTTCCAAGCCCCCCAAAATTCGCACATACATTTTTTGTAAATCATAAAAATGCATCAAAACTTTTAACAAATACATGTTAAATTAGATTACTGCACAATAAACATAAAATTAGAGTGGTACATAATTAAAAAAAAGAATTAAGTAAATAATAAAAATTATGTTCATTTACCTTTTAACTGCTATCGTCGTCACCTTTTCTCTCTCAGCAGTGGTTTTTGCCTGACGTTTTGTAAAGAAACGATCCAAGGACGTTTGCTTTTGTCTGCTTTTAACATTCCTTCGAAAATGTGCAAGGTAAACATCATTATAGTGAGTGATAGCCCGACGAGTGAACAGTTTTTCTGGGTGATTATTTTCCTAATTCCTAATAATTTTCCTAAAATGTCAATGGAATGCCAGGAAGATGCTAGCCGATAGCCAATGGCAGAGCAGCTACAAGTATGTTTACGTTCGGTAAACTCTGGGAGCTGCGAGTAGCAGCGCTACTGTATTTTTGCCTTTTGTATCCTGAAATTTCTTTCGTAACAAGAGGCAATGTTTTGAGGCGTTTCGTAACCTGAAATTTCATATGTAGAGACGTTTGTAAGTAGAGGTACCACTGTATTGGCATTAAAATGCGCAGACTTGGTGCTTCGAGCGCTGGAACAGCAAAGACTTTCAGCTTTAGTTTTTCTGCAAATCCAGCGGCCTTACATGAACCTGTCCTCTGGTGAGTGTTGTAAAAAAACAAAACAAATGAGTTGCTCCGGTCCTGGGCCATGAAAAGAAACAACAATAAGAACAAAAAAAAAAAAACACAAAACCAAACTGCATTTACTGGGGAGTGGTTGGCCAACTTTCCCTCACAACCAAAAACATTTCTTTGGAGACATCATGGAGACAAAAGCAAAATGCTTAGTAAGAGGTACTAGCAGATATGCTTTGGTAGAAAACGAACTCGAGCCTCCAGTCATGTCTAAGTTTATGTGACATCATATTGACAATGTAGAGAAGTTCAAAAACATGATATGTTGTACGGTCAGTTTAACTTCAGAGCCCGTGTGGACAGTTACGGTGCAGTTCATTTTCTTACCCGTGTGATTTATGGTGGGAAAGTATCAACAACAATGCTTGAGGCCAAAGCAAGCACCGCTTTGCCAAGAGTTTGAAACTTGAAGTCCTAAAATAAATGTGATTAAGTATACCTGTGCCTTTTTAGAAAAAAATAAGTCTTTGTCTGCCAAGAAAATGTCAATTGCTTGATGGAAGAAAAAAAAAAACAAACGGTTTATTTGTCTGACTGGCCCCTGGCCCCGGTTTATGGTTTACAGCATCACATGTTGCCAGAATTGAACCGGGAGGGGTGGAGGATGTGTGTAAAATGGTTAACATGGCCTTTTTTTTTTTTTTCCCTCTTCTTTTCTGACATTACAACCGTATTGCATAAGTGTTGACCTCAAGGCTGTGGGCTGAAGCACTTGATGATTCTACCGGGACCACACACAGAAATAAAAAAAAAGCTTTTCAGATTTATTCCTCACCCAAAAGACTTGTTCCTCCTTCTTCTCGGCAACACTGTACCATCAAAGGACGTGATGTTCATTGGCTGAGGTCTTGCTGGCAGGAAAGTGTGACTAAGTGTGTGCGTGCTTGTTGCCTGAACATGTGGGCTCATATCAGCCATCACCACAGGAAATGACCAGCCGTTTGCTTTGAAGTCCCAGCAGAGAGTTTTTCATTATTTCTACTATCTCCAGAGACACGAGGCGACAGATTCCTCCTCCTCCTCCTCCTTCCTCCTCCTCCTCCTCCGCCCCCACAGACTCACTCTGCACTCACCCTCCGCTGCTCCCCACTCAGAGCTGTGCCACCAAATGCCTGTTAGAATGCAGAACAGGCATCTATTAGCATAGAGAATGGCAGCGCTGATCGCCACAGGGCACAACCCCCCCCCACCCCTTGCCCGCTCACTTTTTTACACACCATACTTGCCTGAAAAGGCTGAGGGGGCACGTGTAATTGCATTTTCTTTCCCCCGTGCAGAAACTCATGCAAGAGACGAAGAATTCTAAGATTCCCCAACCTTGGCCCATCTCTACCACTTCCTCTTTCTTTGTTATTCCCACTTGCCTCACTGCACAGCCTTGAAACCTCCACCTCCTTCTCCTTTACGCTGCTAGCATGTTGAAATGTGTGGCGTGTGGAGGTGAAATTAATTGGATCCAAGCAGAGAAGTCTTCAGACCCCCATGGTGCGCTGCTGTGCGAGGCAGGATTGGCACAGGCGCACCAGGACTTGCTGCAAATCTGCTCTGCTGCCAGACCGTGCCAATGTGAAGCGCTTCCTACACACTCTTCCATGGAGGCTATAGTTTTTTTTTTGCATGCAGACGATCCTGTAAACTCTCCCCACGAAGTACAAACCCACCCCCCCCTTTCAGCAGTTGTTTACAAATGTATATATAAACCTGCAGCTTTCCGGGGAAGCGGATGTGTTGTTTATCTGCCAGCAGGGCACATGCCAAGGCAGGATGCCTGGGTTGGGTGTGGCTGAAATCTGGGTTATTAATTCCCTCGTTGAGGTAATTACATGCAGAAATGCTAATGAGGCTTTTGCTCGTGTAATTTCCAGGTATTTCGGTGCAAGCGACTCCCCAGTATTTCTAGACACCAGCAAATGGAAACGCTGGACCTCATGTTCAGAAGGCGCAGCACAATTTGCAGTGACAAATGATCTGCTCATGTCGGCACAATTCTGGCCGCCTGTACCTTCATACAAGCTTTTCGTGAGAAATAAAAGTAGAGATTGCGGGGGTTCAGTCTATATGTGTTAAAGGAAATGCATAATACTCCTTTTCACAGGTGGTCACAGTTTCTGCATTTCTTAATCAAATATCCATTTGTCCTGTTTTCTTGTAGCTTCCTGTGTAAGCATGTCTTTACAACTCCAGTCAAAGAGCTCAGTTTAGGAGGCGGAGTCAGACATCCCACCCCTCCTTCCTCCGCAGGGTGTGCCCCTTTAGAAATCAGTGCTGCAGCTTTGCACCGCCCACTTCCAAGATATAGCAAATACCGCATGATGTGACGCTGAGCAGAAAAAAAACACGGGGTAGCTGGGTAATTCTACTCTTATCTGGCTCTATGATGTCACAGTATCCTGAAGATCTGAACAACTTGCCGAAAGGCGTTCAGTCAGACCTGGGCGGTCCCATGAGACGTGATTATATCTTTTAATTTTGGTTGTGATTACGTCTTGCGGGATCGGTGGGTGGAATCACTTCTGCTTTAACTAAAAGGTTGGCCGGTAGATCCGTTGCACAAAGGGTGACTGTGTTATAGAAATGCTGTATGCAAATGCATTGTAAAGCACTTTGTAGAACTTGGATGAGGTTAAAAAGGCTCCATATAACTACAAAGGCCATTTACCATGTAGTGTCAGAGGTTTGGGTGTGGCTGTCGCACATAATCAAGTATTTTTCGTAACATATCCAGCTAAAGTTGGGGAGCGATGTTTTTCAGTAAGTTCAATAGTAATATATTCTGTATATACGTTTTGTTGACGTATATAGCCATCAGACAACAAAAGACTGGGCCTTGAAAAGCGTTTCAAACCACCGAGCATCAACTCCAAGGATGTAGCGTGACAGCTATCCACAATTTGTAATCTAAGGATTACATGATGTTCTTACTCTTTAAGGCTAAATTTGAAGAACTGCAAAGATGCTGCTTAAAATTTCCAAGCATTTAATTCCTGTAGGTTTGTGAAGCGTGATGCCATTCTGCTGTCTGTCGGCCATCGGCTATTCCAGAACATAGACGGCACCCAAATGCTTGACTTTGATCATCTTATACGTGTAGCTGTGTAGCTGCAGCCCAGTAAGCCTGTTACATGGTGATGTGTCACCGTGGCACTCTAAAAGTAGATGTCCTTGTTTGTGAATAACCAAAAATATGATTAACGAGTTAAGTTTGAATTGCCATTTCTTATTTGGGGAGATTTTTTTTTGTATGCCGCATCATCTGACAACATCGCTATTTTAAAAATGGCGAAGTCCCTTGATTTGAGATGAGCCATTGTCTGATCAAGTAAAAATGTGATTTAGTGATGTTCATGGCGTAAAGTGTTTTGTACCCAGGTCTGCTGGCATGTTCCTGTTGAGGTCTTGGTCAGCGTTTCTTTATCTTGCTCCTCTGTTGCACGCACAGATCACGTCTTGTGCTGTTACAGATGCTTCCTCTTTCAAGGGGTTGCCGTTTGTCCACCTTTGCAGTCTTATCAGTGCAATGTGGCCGCGGCCTTCTGACTTGTCTCTCTGGCCTCCCCGTTCCTCCTGCTGGCTGGCTCCGTATGATTTATGACAGTCTGGGCCTAATGGTTCAGAACCTGGTATTGTGTCCGCGGTGTTGTGACTGGACCGGCGCCGGCTCATTGGCCGCTTCGCTTCTCCCCGTCTCTCTCCCTCTTTCTCTTGTTCCCTCTAGATGTGGTGAGCAACAGAGTGAGATGGCCAGTCAGTGACTCTGCTGTTGATCAGCATCCCCACACGCCTTCTCATTTGTCTTCATCCCCCCCGCTTCTTTCCGCCAGAGAAACCAGGCTGGCGGGCTGGCGGGGGAGCCGGCTCACCTTCAGACAAGGCCACCAGACCTTGCCTCACCTTTCATCCCTTTTCATCCCTCATACTCCCTCAGCTCCTCGCTCTGGCACACCAATATATTCCCTCACCTCTGTCCCTCTGTGTCGGGGTTTAAAGCTTGGGCAGCCTGTGAGGACAGCAGGGGGCCTTGTATGTGGAATTGGGTTAATTAGCAGAGGAGTCTGGAGACGGATGCTGCGTTATCTACCGCCACCACCCCCCTCCTTAACCCCCTCTTCCTCTCTCCATCTCTCTTGGTGTCTCTCGAGGTTGCTTCCATCAAGCCGCTCGCGTCGCCAGGTTTGTGAAGGATGTCGCTGCCAGCTGTCTCTTCATGGACGGCTGCCAGCCTCTCTTCATATCTGCCGTCCGTTGTCATTTCCTTGTTATTTATTCCCATCTCTCATTCTTTTTCCTCCCCACCTTCCTCTGTGTACCTGTTAATGAAGTCTCCGTCTCAAGCCCATTTCTGTTTTCCACCTTTGCCTCAGAGTTTGGTTTTCTTCCCCCCCCCCCCCCGTCTAAGGTAAAGACTGTGTGGTTTCGTGCACTGCTTGCGGCACATTGGCGCAGTCGGAGCAAGGTCGGGCAGGGCGGCGAGCACCCAGGTCAGCAGACAGTCTGTGACTGTTGTTCCGTGCCCGCTGTACCATGCCAGCTCTGCAATCTGTGAGCAGTGTGTTAAGAGCAAAACACACTCGCAATTTCCCCGATGGCCTGGTGGCCTGGTGGCGTTTGCCTTCCTTCAGCCTCAAAGGTCAGAAGAGCACGGGCAGACAAAGAGAGTTTTATATCCCGTCACAGCGATGTAGAACCCCAGACCAGTCGTCCGCTTCTAAACGGCCTCCCTCGCTTCCAGCCTGGACAGGCAGCGTGCCGACTAAGCGTCAAAATTAAGTTTTTGCAAACCGCCAGTGAATTCCAGCAAGCTTCATTGGTGAGATTAGATGTACGGAAGCAGGAGGAACTGTTGATTTACTACTGTACATGTGACTTTTGAAAGCGTGTGCGTCCAGCCCACACACACACTTCCACACTCGTTGAAGCAAAGCGGGCCGGCCTTGTACGTCTAGTGACTTTGAATTCATCCGTCTGTGTGGATTCTCGTGAAGCTGTGTGTGTGTGTGTGTGTGTGTGTGTGTGAACTGCAGTCGGTGTGTTTGCGCGTCTGTGTTTTCAGTTGCTGACTAACTCGAGCTCCCCTGGTGTGTGGTAGCTGTTAAGCTCTGCACTTTATTTGACCCTGGCCTCCTAAGAGGTGTCATGCAAGCCAAGTTTAAAGCAGATCTATGCCAAATAAAGACATGAAACCCCTCCTGTTGTGAAAATGAAACAATCTCTCTCAGATCCGCATGCAGACATCGCATCTAAAAGGAGTCAATCAGTCCTTTTGTTCAACTTTGGCCCCGGAGAATTCAGGCTACATAAATTAAGCTCGCTTAGTCTTTGATTATATCAATTAATCTGCCTCGGCTGTTCTTTATGAAGAGCACCAGGCGAGGATAATGGTGCCTTTTAAACCTGGTCTCTGGAGAGAATTTCTGTATGTCATTAGCGTCCCATTTTCAAATCAGAGTGAAGCTATTTTTTTCTTTAAAACTATTTCTATTAATCTTTGTTGTTGGGCGTGCTTTATCACCCCATTTTTCCTTTCCGTGTCCTTCTACGTGCCCGAGAGCCCTCCCAATGGCATTCGGCGCTTTGCTTTTTCAGAAGCTGAAATTCTTCATCGTATCCTGATAATGAAGTATTGTGATACTCTTGTCACCATCAGGAGATTTAAGGCCACTTTTGTGCGCCGAAGCTCCTCAGTGCCACGCGGCGCTGTGATAGCGCCTTCTCTCAGAGAAAAAAGAAGAATGAGGACAGAGGAGGAGGGGGGGGGAGCATCCCTCTGATCTCCTGCCTCCCTCAGAACCATCTGTCTGGTGCTGGCCCAGCATTCTGCGCCGCTAAGTATCAGCGCTTACAAATATATACATTTCCCACATCAAGCTTATGAGGGAAGTCGTACCCCTCGCTGCGATGTGCCTTGCCAGAAGATGAGAAGCGAGAGCAGATTGGAGTCGAGCAGAGTTGTGGGAGCGATGCCTGCCATCGCCTCGCCGAGAGGAGGGGGCGCGCTCGATTGGGTGGATAATGAAATCGGGACAAGGGATTGGTTGTGTCATCAGGGCTTGTGATGTAGCCCAGACTGACTAACGGAGTATGTTTGTTTCCCAGAAGCTTGATATCACAGCAGGGCGACGTTAAGTCTCAATACTGGCTGCGTAGTTATCAGCGTACACGAGCAGACCCCAGGAGCAAGAATTTGCAACGGGTTTTACCTGGCAAATGTCTAAAAAAATTCCTTGTGGAGAAGGCAAAACTCAAAGCCTCTATTACTCACTGTGAGCACGTATATATTTGATGCATTCTTTGTTTTCCCGAATGATCAGCGCTGCAAAAGAGGGTGTCGCCGTGTTTGTTGCAGATGGAGGTTTAAGAAGTTCTGGAGTACATGCAAAGTGATATTCTCAAATGCTAATCAGCTACATGCAGCGCAGCGCTCTTCCTGTCAGTTGTCAGCTAGGCAAGCCTCTGAGAAGTACAGCAGGATGATTTGGTGTTAAGTCTGTCTCCTCTTCTTCTCCTTTTTTTTTTTTTTTTTTTCCCCCTTGGAGATATCTTGGGGTGAACAGCTTTTATCCAAGGCTTCCATTTCTCTTTAGAAGCCGGTGACTGACTCTCCCGCCCCTCCTCCTGCGGTTCCTCGCCGCTGTGAAATGGAATTGCTTTCTCGTTCGTTAAAGATTTTCTTGTCGCTGCTCCGTACTACTCCAGCAGTGAGATCACTTGAAATGGCTGAAAGTTTAAGAAAGAAAAAAAAAAAAAGAGGGAAAAAAGGAAATACTCACTGGAGAATTATGGTGTTGCAGCAGGGCTGTAGGGGTGGATGGGGGAGCCAACATAAATAAGGAAGATTGCCTTTTTTCCTATTTTTCTGAAATAAATCTGTTTGGAGGATTTTTTTTTTTTTTTTTTTTTTTTTTTTTTTTTTTTATTGACAACACACAAATGAATTCCGGCGTGTTGTCGTTTTGCATTAAAGCATGAAGTGGCCTGTTGGTAAGGGAAAGCGATCCGTCTTCTGGTTGCCATGGAAGTGGCTGCGCTGCAGAATTGGTTAGCAGCTGTGTTGGTTCTGCCAAAGCTGCTGCCTACCTTTACAACATGAGCTTTTCTGGGTTGAAAATGGGTTTCCTTCTCAGGCCAAGCCGGTCTTCTCTGAGAACATTTGGCCCACTTCAGACTGTGCTGGTGTTTAGCATCGCCGCGTGTTGCTCTCTCCATGCGATTCCTCCTTTCCGCTGTAAAATAAATCAAACGGGAGAGGATAATCTGAACGTGCTTGGAATAATCCCGCTCTTTTTAAAATGACGTTTCCCTAAATAGTTGTTTGCGCCGCACGAGCTTCACAAACTCTCTCGCGTACTGTAACTCTCCTCCTCCATGCCTCCCACTTTTCCCCTCCATTTGTTTCCTTCCCTTTTCCACCCAAACTCTCATCATCACTTCCATCTGCCCCCTTAACAGCACGACTGTTCCCTGCGTCCCGCGCTCACGCCCCAGCGCCCACGGCGCCGGCGTCACCCGCGCGGCGCTTCTTGGTGGGCACACAGCGACAGTCTTAATCACATCGGGTGAGCACACCTGTGAAAACAGATGTCCACCGGGGCTGGCATGCTGTTCCTCTTTAGGGTGGAGCGTCCGCGTGTGGCTCTCTGCCACTCTCTCCCCTCCTTCCCTCCTTCCCTCCCTCCCTCCCTCCCTCTTCTGCGCAGATCTCCTCAGGTTCGCAGCCTCGACACCCAAACAGGAAGAGCCCACGGCGGCGTCAGGCAGGGGACAGGAAACTCCAGTCCTCAGGCTACAAGTCCTGCTTACAGATGATAATGAGAAAGTGTGATCAAAGCCACAGGGCCTCTTCCGCTTTCACACGAGACGTATTGATATAACACATCAATAGAACTATGATGCTTATTTGATCCTAAATCAATTTTTTTAGCCCTTTTTTATGAGGGAATTGTATTGACCTTTTGAAATGAATCTCACAGATCATGAGATCTCATTCATAAGATTGGACTTAGGCTGATATTTGCCTTATAGTGAGGCCTTAGTGTGAGCATAGTAATGCTACCATATGATTAAATGCTTGAAGACAGCATTAGTCAATACAATGATGTGTTTTGTATAATTCTGTTCCTGTCTCACAGACGCCGTCCTTGAAAGCCAGAGCTGTACTTTTACCCAGAGGCATTGGGAATAATGTATGCTGTTAAATCACCACATGTCTACTGATGACTTAAACAAAGAATAGTCACAAAACACAATGAACTCATCACTAGCTTTAGCAGGACGAGATAATGTCCATTTCTATCCAGCCGTGCTCCTCAGCTGCTTTCCCAGTCACGTCGGTTAAATCCTACTGGCTCGCTCTTTCACGTGCTTCTCCAAGTTCCCAGCCTACAGAGGAACTTGTAATGCTTGCCCATGTTCGCCTGAGCCCATTTTCAGACATAAATGTTACAGCTCGCAGCTTTGCGGGTAGAGTTTTGTGCTTTCGGATACCTACCTCTGAGATTGTTGATACCACATAAGCACGGTGTAACTGAGGAGGGTTTATTTTGGAAAGTTGAAATGTTCCTGTTCTTACTGCAACAGTTGCTGTCTAACTTTTTATTATCTTTCCCCAATGTTACTTTGAACAAATATTGATGCTACTCTCTAACATGGATGTTGTCTAACATGTCTACATCTGGGTGGGGTTTCTATCTGAAGGCATAAATGACATGATTCTGGTGTTACCTGGATATGATGGTGATTCAGTCGAGTCTGGAGCACACACATGCACACATACACACATGCACACACTCATGCATATATACAGCAACAGCAGCATGATCAGATGTTGGATGGAGATCAACCGGAGAAATCTACTCTTGTCTGGGCCTGTGATGTCACAGTATCCTGCCAATCTGATTGGCCCACTGATTTACATTTTTTTTTCTTTTTTTTAGATCAACGAAGCCCAAAGCAAAGGAGTTGTGTAATGTCGAGGCTTTTGATTCAGACACCAAAATATATGATCTCAGTCGCATAGTTAGATTTTTTTTTGTACTCTGCCTCCTTAAAAATGTATCTTAGAGTACATAAAGCCATCTTTGCCGTTATTGAGTTTCATCAGCTCGGCACACAGTGTGCCAGCTGAGGAAACAGAATTTTGCCTTCCTCATAACCCAGTATCAGTTAGCTCATACAATGAAGGGAAACGAGACAAAAATTAAATGAAAACGTATTAAATAGGCTGATATTGGTATATGTTACAGAGGACTCCGTCTTGACTGACTGTAAACTATAGCTGAGCTATGTTAAGACGAGAACATGCCAGGCTTTTTCTTTACGTGAAGACTGTTATTAATCACCATGTAATGTCACCATCTAATGTTTATAAAAGCTTGTCGTTCTCTTTTAATAATTCAATTTAATATGAAAGGTTAAAGTAATTTATTTATTCAAAAACTGAGAAAACAAGCCTGGTGGTCAAATAATTTCCTATTCATTAACCGGCCTCTGTTGTCTCCTTTAAATTGTGTCTGAAATTAATCAAAGAGTTTTACAAAGAGACGGGGAAACGTTTCATTACCCACCTCTCTCTTTAATAATGTTACTCAAGTCTGAACATGTAAAAACTTCCAAAAAAAAAAAAAAAAAAATCATGTATTAAGGTTTCACACAACAGGATATACTTCAAAAAGAGAGAGAGGGAGAGACCTGGTCTTTGCGGGTCTTAAAATGATGTAAAAAACAACCTCAGATAAACAAGGCACGACATATGACACCCTGTCATTATTTATTTAACAAAAACCGAGCCAAAGCGCAGAAACAATATGTGAGAAACGAGGCACACACGCGCACCGCTTCTATAATAATTCAGAGGGAAGTAACGCCTCGGTGCCGCTAATCAAATACGCCTGATTAATTGATCATCAGCGACGGTGAGCAACTCCATACAAGCGAAAGTTTTGGCAGTCTGCTCTTGACACGTTGCCAAGGATGCAAGGCGCCAGTAATGAATCTTAACGGCGTTTTCGCTCCATTGTAGGTCGACCGAAACGAACTAAATGAGCACCAGTGCGGTTCGCTTGGGGTCGGCGTTAGCGCCGCAACCGCACTCGGGTATGCGCCAAAAACGGCAGGACTCAGGTGGTCTCATTACAGCCGTCGGTGAACTCTGGCACGTGACAACCCCGCAACCCCAGCTTGACCCAAACTATGAGGATGTGCGCCACATGTTTGAGCTATAACGGCTACCGTAGTCAGCTGGGCGGTGCATTGTGGGACGTGGAGGCGCACGTAAACAAGCGGAGCGACAGAAAGAATGTCTGCTCAGACCTGGCATTAATATGTTTCTCCTCATGTAAATCAAATTACCACTTTTCGTTGACTCACTTCAGTGCTTGATATGCACATAGGCAAGAACATTGTTTAAATCTACAAACACCAAGTGTGTGTGTGTGTGTGTGTTTTTTGGAACATGTTGTGTGTGGAATTCTTAGTTCTCCAGCTAATGGATAATTATTATTCATTCATATTGTCCTATATAGTATTGCTGGGATGTATGTGCTCTCCTCTTTCTGTCCTCCATCCTCTCTCTGTCCTGTCTCCCCTCTTTTCTTTCTTTACCCAGCTGGCCTTCAGCAGGAAGGTCCCACATATGATCAAGGTCCTGCTCGAGGTTTCTTCCTCTTAAAGTGGAGTTTTTTCTTGCCACTGTTTGGATTAAAAGGTTTTTTTTTTTTTTTTTTTTTTTTTCATTTTTTCTTTGATTAGGGTTTATTATTACAATTTTACTTAGTGATATTTGCTCGGGGCGTCATGCTCTGGGTCTCTGTAAAGCGCCTAGAGACAACTTGGATTGACACTTGACAAATTAAATTGAATTGAAATACATGTCTCCCGCTTGTTGTTTTGCACTTTGATATGATGTTTCACAAATTGGTACATAAGACATCAGTCATCTACTGTAGGTGGCCCTTCAGTGTGGCCCAGAGCTCGTCGTATTTCCACGGTCACACGTGGCTCAGACCACCTCTGAATGTGGTTCGAGGGATCAGAACTCCATGCATCCTGGGTGCGTTTACACCTGGACTTGAGTCTGTCCACTTGTGATCAGATCACTAAAGATGGACTTTAAAACCAGGTGTAAACAGGGCTGTTGCTGCGGTTGTGAATATCAAATAAATAAATATAAATATAGATTCTATCTAATCTAATCTAATCAGGGCTTGTTTGTACCGCCAGGGACCTGGGCTCCTGACACAACAAAAACCCTCCATAAACCAACGTATTTCAGAGTGAAAGGTGGCTAAAGCTTAGCTGAAACCGGCAAAGACATGAGCCGGCGTGTTGCAAAGGCCCCGCCTAAGTCCATAAGTCAACCAGACTGATCTATGGTTGTATTGAACTAATTCGGGAAGCTGGGAAGGGTCAGATGATATGTTTACGTCCAGATGTAAAACCTTAGAATCAAAAGCCGGGTGCACTTTATTTTTTATTTAATTTTACTCTCTTTTGTTGCACAAAACGCAGATTATATCATCTATCATCTGTGTGATTCAACGGATATACTTTTTCTTTTTTAATCATTTGCTTTAGCTACTTAACAGTCACCTATTACAGCACATGGCAAACCCACCACTTCACCAAGCTGATGTACCATCCATCCCCGTTCCACCCTTTTGTCCAAACGACATTGATCCAGCCTCTTATCTCCACTCTGATCCCTGTGTTATTTCAGAACCATAGGGATTGCTTAATGATCTATTGACCCGATCTATCGATCTGTACAGTCAACCACAATGGACCATCTGCTAAAGAAGAGGCTGCGGGGGCCGAGCTCCACTCCCACTTAACACATGCCCTCCCACCTCCTCTGCAGCCACGTTCTCCATGTTCTCTGGCTCTTTACTGTAACTCCACAGAGATTAGGCTTTAATGTGCTTCCAGGACGTGGCTGTAATGTTGTCGGCTCGTTTCTGCTCCCGAACAACGCCGCTCCTGATACGACTGCGACTGAGTGCGAGTTGATGACGAGGACTTTGTCAGCTCTGTGTCTGGCTTGTTTGAAATGAGTCGGCCCCATTTCAGCAGAGTCTGGCGCTCACCGTGTCAGACTCGGTCCTTGATTGAATCGAGAGGAGTTTATTTAAAAGAAATGAATAAATAAAAATAGAGCCATGTGGTATGAAGTCTCATCCAGCTTAGTTTGACATAAGCTTCAGGTATTGACGATGGTAAGGGAGGCAGCTCCATTGACGGGCTGATGGAACTTATTTATAGGCCGCCTGGCGCACGTACAAGTCTGAGCACATACTGTGTTTTCTGACAAAAGTCGCACGCCATCGACACGTTTGATTGGATCTCGCCCTGTGTCTTGTTTGCGCTGTGGCACCTTTTTCGGTGCAGTTGCACTCGTTGAGCTCGTCATGGATGAGATCCGCTGGGACGCACGACACACTGCAAAATGACTTTTGTTTCAAGCATTTCTGCCTTTCGTTTTTTGGAGTTAGAACGAATCGCCCCGATGGTCAGTCTGTTGGAAAACGCATAACGGCTTCAAGCGATTTTCTGTTCAATACGTGTTGTTAAAGATTTTTAAAGTATATAAAGAGTGATTTATAACGGACCTCATTCCACCTCATGTGGTGCCGCTGCTGAACAGTGCTCCTATAACTGGGAGTGTTTTTGTTGTTTTTCTCCCCTCACAGTGTTATCAAGTCTGTGTTTCTAGTTTTCATGTTTAATTTATTTATGTTGCGTTAATCTCCAGAAGCTCTCTGACGTTGTTTAATCACTCGTCGCTTCACTTTTTATTTGCTACTACTGTGATGCGTAAAGGGGCAACTGATATGAAATAAGTCTTTGCATATCTATCCATGTGATATGAGAGATTAGCTTCATTTATATATTCGGGTGCTAATGAAAGGGCTCGTGGTATTAAAGTCTTATTCTCAGATCAGGATTTTGTTTTGAAGTAAATTTACTTTTTTTTTTTTTTTTTTAATTGAATCTAATAGTTTTTTGTATCTAGCTTTTTTTCAATTAACTTTTTAAAGTAGATTTTTTTTAATTAATATTTTTTTTCTAAATCTATTTTTTATTCAGTCAACTGTTGAGGTAATTTCCTGAGGAATTAAATTCCCCCGCTCTGCCCCGCTCTTCTGCACGCTCTTCAAAGCCCTGAAACTGCTTTGCTCTGCCCACTTCTGAGGTCCAGCAAATGAATGATGATCTGAAGAAGGGTGGAGATGGATTTGGAGGCGGCATCGTTCTTCTCTGATCTTTTTTTTTTTTTTTTTTTGTAAAGTCACAGTACTCGGAAAGTCTGAACTGAACTGGCTGGCTCCAAACAAAGTTACAGGATTCACAATGCGGGAGTTTTTCAGTTGGTATTTGCTTCAAACACCAGAAAGAAGGTTGTGAAGCATTGAAAAAGTTACTTTTCTCAATAACGCGTCGCCTGTAGGTTTTTCTTTGAGGAACGAGCTGTCAGTTTGGGTGCGTTGCTTCTGTGACACCAGTAGCAAAAATCTTTGTTTTTGTTGTTTTTTTTTTGGTTTCTGGTATTTTGATGTATATTTAACTCAGCAGCTTCTGTGTTTCCGCAGCCTGTATCTCATTTCATCACAAACATCAGCTCCTTAATATGATCTAAGCCCGTTACTCAAGCCAGTGACGCTCAAGAGGATACTACGCTTTTGCATCTGACTCTTGGGTGCGGTGGTTGAAACCCGACTTTGGCGAATGACGTATTCTGCTGCGCTTCGATCTCCGTGTGTCCTGCGTTTTACGAGCTGTACAAACTGGAACCGCTCAGTATGTTATATCCCAATTCCTCACAAAAGATACACATCCTTCAAGTGCTGACACAAAGTCAGTCACACTGACTGGGAGTCGCTAGCAGAGGCACAACCGCGCGCACGCCCTCCGTGATGTGATTGTGAATGTTGACCCACTGTATGTGACATTATGAAATTAATGTGGCTGCGATCGATATCGGACGACTTTCAAGCAGCTCAATTTTACACTTGCAGCAGGGAACAGATGGTGCTGGCTGATAGCGCTTCCTGGAGGTGGATCTGTGGCAGAGGAGATATAGGGAGGCGAGGCCGGATCCTCCAGAGAAAACAGGTTAAGGCACTGTGTAATATTTATTCACATAACCTGTACGGAAGAATAATTCACTAATCAGTTTTCTGTAATGAACAGTTAATTGCACATCAGCTCCTACTGGATGCATACACAACACACGACCACCCCTCCCCCCCAACCCTCGTCGATTCGTTTACACACACGAACGGCGGCGACGCAGTTGAAGCGACGTCTTTGCTCCTCAGTTGCCGTCATTAACGTCAACGCTTTTGTGTAGCCGGAGGGTACAAATTTGTGTTCACATGTTCACACTGCGTTTGCTCGAAGAACATTCCAGAGGCACTCAAATATTAAAGTACACCCACAGGGCCAGCAACGTCTCAGCAGCTCAGTGTTTTACTTTCCGTTTCTGCCGTCTCTGTAATACCTGATGGAGGTTTTTTTTTGGGGGGTGTGGAGAACTGACGGGCCTTGGCACTGCATTGATAGGACTGGGTATCTATGTAATGCTCGGCCTCTATCTGCACCTTTTTAAATCTGTCATGTCACGTTGAATCTCCTCAAACTGCACGGATGTCCTGTGGGAACGGAGGAACGAGACAAGTACTCGCAGCCGAAAGGCTTGTTATTAGAGCCCATTCCTGCTCCGAGATTCCTTTTGGACTCCTGTGATTGCACCGCCTCAGCCAAACTGCGTTTGTGCGCGCGCCTGTCATCAAGAGCCGTGTGTATTTCTGTCTGCATGCGAGAATATACGCCCCACCAAATTTGGTGAGCTTGTCTGCTCCGACTTGCATAGCTCACATCTCAGCCGAGAGCACGGCCGGGTTGTGGGATCAGGATTCTTAGAGCGAGTCTGGGCACATCTGGTTATGATTGGCAGGAGAAAAAAGGGTCCTTGTGTTCTGGGAACTGGCAGTGCGAGCCTGACCCAACCCAATATGGCCCAGCTGAGTGCCGTACAGAACCAGCCAACACGGGGGGAAAAAAAAAAAAGAAGTGACTGCTCCCCTTCAACCCTCCCTACTTATCCTGACTCTTGGCCAATTCTCGTAATCCCTCAGTAAAGACCCTGGCAGCATTTTTTTTTTTTTTTTTTTTTGCTCTCTTAATATAAACAGTGTTCAGAGCTCCCCCATTCTTTCCATTTCAATTTAAGAAAGTAAGAGCTGCCATGAGCCAGGTAGAGCCAGAGCTCCATTACTTTTGGCGGCAACTCTTGTGTCTGGGATAATGATAGCCCGGAGGCTGAGTGTGCGCCTGAATATCTGTTTGCTCGTCTTGCCACCTCAGTCGAAGTAGGAGGACGGAAAATTGCCATGGGCGGTACATTGAAAGGCTCTTAATGGTGGGTGCTAAAGTAGGTGTATTCTTCCATCTGTTTGATTTTCAAGTTAAAGGTGTGGAGGTCCTGATGCGGCTTGTGGATAAAGGGACATGGCGAAAAGAAAAGGCCACTCCTTCCCCTCACTTCAACCGAGCGTTACTGAGAATAGTGGCAATTAAAAAGTGATGCCAGCGTTTACAGCCTCTGCCTGAAGCCATTGTTTCCCCTGCCTACTCTCATCATTCTCATTATTCGCAGCCACGTTTTTACCCGTGGCACATCGCTGGGGCGCTGGTTTAGGAGATAGCCCGGCTGGCTTCCTCCCAGTGGCAGCAGCTGAAAACGAGCCCTGTCACCTCATGAATTCAGCTCTAATTCAAGTGGCTCGTGTGTATTTAGCCATCTTAACCTCCAGCTCTCCACTCAGACACAGAGGTGGCTGTACGCCGGCCACAGAGACGATATCATAGCTTCTGTCATTGCGCCTTTAGTGCCGTAAGGGCTGTTTACAGTCCTTATTAAGCAGTCTGACTGGTGACTGAGCAACAGGCCTGGGTGTTTGAGTATTCTCCGTGTACATGAGTCCGCTGAGTTTGGGATGCGCATGTATATCTGTGTGTGTGTGTACGTGAGGTATGCTGACAGGCTTCCTGAGGCGGAGCACTGAAGCTGTAGAAGTACCACACATGCCACAGATCCGCTGACCCTCACCGGCATAATGACTGCGGGGTTAATTCCCCAGGAGCAGAGGCGAGGCGGGGGGGGCTGAGAAGAAAGGCGGCGAGGGGGACAGCAGCAGGCCACAGCTGCGCCATGTGCTGCAGCTCTAGCTCTACACGAAACACAGAGCGATATGTCTCAAGTCCATCTTTTGTGTTTTTGTGATAAACTGCCAATATCTCTCAAACTTGTCATTCTCATGCAGTATCCTTTTCTCATACATTTCTACATGCACGAGAATGAAAAATTGAATGCAAATTACACTCTTGAGTAGGGCTGGGCAGTTTTTTATCAATTCTGCGATATATATCGATTTTTTTATTTCCCCAGATAGTATCGATATTTCAGCTGCTGGTATCGATATTCTAAACTCCCTTCAAAACCCCTGTGTCCCGCATGGGTGCTCTTCCTGCAAAGTGCCATTTAGTCCTCCAGCCGCTAGTGTCGCTGTAGAGCATTTCTAACCAGTTATCCAGAAGCAGCTTCTTTCTCTTCCAGCTAGAGCTGATCCAGTCAGGAGAATGGCGGCGAGTATAAACGCAGCGCCTGCGTGCTTAAAAGTAGATGTATGGTTATGTATGGTGGTTTGCAAGCTGTGTCACACAAACGTGAAGTACTCTGGAAATACCACCAACCTGGGAGACGAGCCCACCTGAAACGTCACCACCCGGACAAGCTAATGCTAACTGAGAGCTAGCCAAACTTTATTTTATAGACCGTTTTCAGTGGTGGAAAACGCCGGCTTTGAGGGCTGTGTTTACTCTCGCGGCAACGTGTCGCAGTTATCTTGTCGCCGGTATGCCGCAGTTACTTTTGATTTATGCTCAATTTTGAAGCGCGTCTCCACTGTGTTATTCCACGCCACAATGCAAGAGCGACACTCACGAACTAGCTAAACTTACTAAACGTATCTCTTGCGTTTTTCCACTTCCTCACCTTCTCGGCCGTATTCCAGAACCCACATTCATCGCTATCTCCCTCCATGAATTACTAGAATATGTGCTGTCTTTGTAGTGTGGAGAACCAGAATCGTACAGATGTCGGTACTTCCTCATTTTTTTCGATGACACGGATGTAGAATTGACCAATCAGAGGCCTCCTTTCTCTCCTCTCTGTGATACTGTCTGCGGTCACCTACCTTTCAGTTCAGTTAATTCAAACAAAGTAATTGGAACACTCACAAGATGTCACCAAAATCTCTTTGTCCCTGTTAAAATCTTTCAGAAAATGATGTAAATGTATCTTAAGACAAATATCGATATATATTGTATCGTGAGCTGAGTATCGTGTATCGTATTCGCGAGATTAGTGTATCGCGACAGCCCTACTCTTGAGAGGTAATGCTGTTATTTTTAAATACCGAAATCATTGCTGAAATGTTTTGAAGGATGGTTTTTCGAGCACGGCGCGGCGGAATTAAGCACCGACAATCTCCTACACCATCTCAGAGGCAGCCGTTGGAGGAGCCAAAAATGCCCCCTTCGTATTTAGTGATTTGCAGGAGGATTTGAGCACATAAGAAATCATCCATTTTCGTGACATTTCGCCTCTCCAGAGGGTGTGAGAGGGTAACCGTTTTCTCCAAGACACAGTTGGGGAAATTGTTCTCATAAATAATGTTTCCAAATGAAACTGCAGTTTACCGCGTGTACAGGAATGTCCCTGAATAATACCTCCAAGGGCCGTTTGTCCTGCTCGTATTCTGGCGTGTTTGCTTTCCGTTGCTGTAAATCATTAGTGCCGCATCACTGTGCGAATGCTGCATTTAAAACGGCTCTGTGGGGAGTTGTGAGAAGGTGGAAGTGGGAGGCGGCGTGAAAGCCCTCCCTCTGGTTTTCTCACAGCCTTGCTCCTCTAAATCCTGATTCCTTACCGTCGCCGGCTGGAGTTTGTGTTTCGTCTGGACTTGAGCTGTAAATTGATTAGAGGGTGTCAGTGCTAACAGTAATCTGGGGAAGAGAGGACAGGCGCACGTGCATGTGCGCGTGCATGTGCATGTGGCCAGAGGGATGGCCGCGCTTCCTGTTGTTACATAATGATGAGATATTGAGTGTGTGACCCCCGTACCTCTTTATCTCGCCCAGCACAGATTGTATTCTGTAATCTAATGAGGCAGATATTCTTTAATGGAAATCCTGGACAGGGTCTTGATTGCTGTGATAAAGCTTAAGGTCACACTTCATATTATACAAGGCTGGCTTCCATATATATGCAATAATCTGGGTTGTTATTGCTCTGAAGATAATCATATGTCTCATCGTATTATTTCTCCCTTTTTTTTTTCTAAAAAGCAAAGGCTGGAATTGTCAGTGCTGACAGTTGTAATTTAAATGGAGGGGGGGGGGCTGCCAATAAATCAGTGCATTATTAATATCTCTGGGGAACAGAGAGGCATAGATCAGCCCTAACAACTGAAATATGGAATAAATGGTGGATGTGTGTGCTGTATAAATGTGACGGGAATGTATTAACATCGGTCATATAAACGCGTCAGCACTATGTCTGGCACTGTCTGGCCGTTCGCTGTTGAAATGTCCAGTAATTCACATCGCAGAGACGACACGCAACTCGTGCTTGTTCAGTGTCCGCAGCACACGCAGGAGCGACTGCATGTGGAGCCTCACCAGGTTTTCCTGCAGCTGCCTGAAGATTAAAAGCCTTATTACCATAAGCTAAACTTGGACTTTTGCTACCTTTGGCAGCATGTGAGATTTTCCACTCTCACTGAGAACTTTTTCTTTCTATAAAAAAAAGAAAAAAGATCTTCTGGTAATTTCTGCGTAGATGTTCTGACAACATCAAAGGCATGTGTGGGAGACTTTCTCCCGGGACGACTTGGCTGTCCCCTTCTGCAAAATCTTTTAAAAGGTTTGATTGCAGCAGAACAAAAGTGTCACTCGCGAGGCAGAGATGAACGCGGCTGAAGAGGGGAGGCAAACGGCATCGTACGTTGAGAGAGCGTCAGAATAAGTTCTCCAGCGAGCCTGAGACTCTGCAACAACAACGATACCAGCAGTTCGAAAGGTGCTCCTGCCAGTGAGATGAGAACTGATCATCAACATAATGAATTATGTCTTTAATTATGTCTGGATTAGGGATGCACATGGTTAACCGTTTAACTGTTAACAGATAACAGTAACTCTAACCGATTAATACTAACGGTCAATTTTGTTTTTAAGCTACGTAATTCAATCAACTCATGGGGGCGTGTCGACAGGTGCAACAGGCCTCTGATTGGTCAATTCTACATCCGCGTAGAAAAGAGCGCGTCATCGAAAAAATGAGGAAGTACCCACATCTGTACGATTCTGGTTCTCCACACTACAAAGACAGCACATATTCTAGTAATTCATGGAGGGAGATAGCGATGAATGTGGGTCTGGATACGGCCGAGACGGTGAGGAAGTGGAAAAACACAAGAGATATGTTTAGTAAGTTTAGCTAGTTCCGTGATTGTCGCTCTTGCGTTGTGGTGTGGAATAACATAGCGGAGACCGCGCTAGTATAAATCAAGTGACGGCGGAATCTCTGCGACAAGCTGACGGCAACACATTGCCGCGAGAGTATACAGGGGGAAGTGTCCACATGCATCCATGACAACGTGCGCAACATCGCGGCAGCCGACCCTCCCGGACTTATCAGTTAACGGTTATTAATCGTTAAAGGGCGTCGGTTAACGTTCATAAAAAACAAAAATCCAAAATGTGCATGCCTAGTCTGGATGGAAACAGAGAGAAACCACACAAGTTATACAGCTGTAGAAAGATGAGAAGAACAATTGCTGTGCAGATTTTCCCTGCATTCTTCTGGTGCCTCCACCGCTTTTGGTTTCAGCTCAATGTGGTCGACGTTGAGGGAAAGAGAAAGTTTTGGTTTGTGGAGTCAGAAGCCACACGTGCCTCAAACATTCCTGCGTCACTCGTTTTCAGAGTCGATCCCACAGTTTTTTGGTCTTTCTTTGCCCCCAGACTCACATGCTCCTTCTTACCGAGGAGTTTCTACTCTTCGTGCCACGGAGGGATCCCGGCTGCACAGATGTGTTGTCTGGCTTAGCAGCTTTTGTAGCGTTCGCCTGGAGCAGCCGCCCCCTCCAGGACCACCGGCCCTGATGAAGAGCTGGAGAGGCTTCATTTGGCAGCTTCTCTTTCAGCGTGGGGTTTTTGTCCCCAGACAGCCACCCTTCCCCTCCCTCCGTCTCTCATCCTGAGTGTTCCTTTGAAAACAAGGGGAGCTGCCAGCAGAGGGAATCCATCACTGTGTTTGGCCCAAGGCGCTACAATCAGCGTTAGCGCCCAAATGGAAAAACGTGCACGGCACGACAATAGAGGGCCGTGATGCAGGGGACCTGCTCTTCTCGCCGCCGCTCCGCCCGTGGAACTCGGGAGCTCCCGCCCAACCTCTCCTTTCTGCTTATCCATCACCCTGGAGCTTGTTGAAAAATCATTTACTGTACGTGAAGGTGATTGACGACTCCGAAAGGGAGTCTGCATCAGTCCGCCCCCGCAGACGTAGCGCTCTCCCTCAGAGGACGGAGGCGCACGCGAACGCGAACGCGTTCCCAACACGGCCTCAAATTGTTTCCAGAGGTGTGACACTTAAAGTTCAGAGGAGGCCAGAGGGCTGATGTTGTCTTCACAACTTAACACCTCCAGAGGAATGCTTTTGTTGTCACTCTTTGTCTGATTCGCTCTCAGAAAATCCACGCCTAACATGCAGAAGGAAAGTTTACCTCCCCGGTTCAGCGCAGCGGCACCTATCACAGGAGAAGGAATTGAAAGCAAGGCTAAGAGATAAATGGTTTATATTTCTGTTTTCCGAAGTGAAGGCCGTTCTGACCAGTGTTCAGTGACCTGATGCTGTGCGGTAATTTGGTCCAAGGTAGAAAAGCTGCTGCCTGATGGAGTGGGGGAACCTTGGTGTGCAGTCGTCTAATCTGACCTTGGCAGGAGGCTTTAGTTTGATTTAACTTTTACTGGCGGGTTTATAAAATGTTATGCGGATTAAGTGGAAACTTCTGGAGAATCCTTCCTAATCCACCGTTCCTTCTGATCAAAGGGAGCCAGATAGCTCTGACGTGACCATGCTTTTCTTCCCCACTGTTTTTCCTTTAATATCAAAGTTATGCTTGAGATTCTTTAAAGTATGTACTTTATTGTGGCCTCTTCTGCTTGAATGGATGGGTCACCCCTGCTCTGAAAATATTTTGTTCACAACAGAAGATGCGAAACGCAGTAAAAGTTTGAAAGGGAGAAAATGACTGCTGCTGCAGATCAGGCCGCTTTATTTTATTCTATTTTTGTTAATGTTTGCAGTGGGTGTGGGGTCAGTGTGCAGTATGTAGTCTAGCATTGCCTTGCTGAAAGATGCAAACCCTTCAGTGACAAAGTTGTCTGGATGGAAGCGTATGTTTTTCTAAAACCCGTATTTACCTTTCAGCGATGATGTTTCCTTTTCAGATGTGCTCATTCTGTAGGCAACCTTCAACCAATGGACCTTCTTACCGTCATGGCTGCAGGCTTTTGATCTGAACACTGGTAATGAGCTGTCCACGTTTTTTCCAGAGGACACAGCATTCACGAACTTTTTTTGATTTGTCTCACCAGTGGATAGTTTTCCACTTTGTCTCAGTTCGATTTTAAAGAGAAGATGATGGTGTTTCTGGATCACGTTCACGTATGGCTTCTTCACCGAGGGTTCGTGAGCCATTACAGATCCATTACAGATCTTAACTGATGATGTGATGTGTCCCGGCGCACAGGGATTCCTCCAGATTCTTGGAATCTCTTTATATTGTCATCTGTCGGTGAGGATATAGGACAGGGGTCTCCAAAGTTGGTCCTCAAGGGCTGGTGTCCTGCAGGTTTTTGATGTTTCCTTCCTTCTTCACACCCTGATACAACTGACTGTCATTAACAGACATGTGCTGACCGACATTAATTAGGATCAGGTGTGTTAAAGCAGGGAAACGTGCAAAACCTGCAGGGCACCGGCCCCTGATGACCGAGATTGGAGACCCCTGATACAGGATCTACATCTTCACAAATCTACTGAAGACCATGAAATAAAAATAATGCTCTGTTCAAGAGTTTAAATCAGTAGTTCAGACCATGAAGTCATTAGGGAAAATGTTTCTGATAGTTTTTACTATTAATTTAATGTGAGCTTTTTGCAGGGAGTTGGACTCTGCAAACTAGTTCCAGCTTGACGATCTTCGGCTGTAAAATGATGCATATGCATTGACGTATCATTATCTCGCAAAGTGCCATACTTGTAATGGAACAATTTGACACGGTGGAATTAGCACATTTAATTCAGTTAAAGTACTTAACTGAATTAAATGCGCGCACTTCTTCGACCACTGATGACAGATTAATTATGAGGAGGTCTGTTTCATTTCATTTTCCAAATCCGTTAACAAAGCCAGTAAACGGGAGTTCAAGGAAAATGAAACAAACCCAGCTTTTTTTTTTTTTTCTTTTTTTTTTTTTTTGAAGTGCTCTTAGCTTGTCTACCATCTGCTCGAGCTGATCAAAACAACCGACATGTTAATTCTTTTCTTCTTCCTGTGATGCTGGAGTTAAAGGGCCCGGTCTCTCTGGGTTTCGTAAGCAGAAGGTGCCGCGCTGCAGACGGCAATCTGAAAAATTTCCGAGCTTCAGACAAAATTGGAATGTCCCGCTCCGTCACTGCCAGAGAAAGGAGGGGGAAAAGTATCCGTTGTGGATGAAGGAGGCCCCCGAAGCCCACTCACTGTGATATGCTATCTTAGATGACGGGAGAGGACGCGCACATGGCTTTGATGAATCGGCGTGGAAGCTCTCCAGAAAAGCAAGACGCCAGTGCAGTCTTTCACCAGATGGATTGGAGAAATGGGAGAGGGATCTCTGAGAAATAAAAATGTTTGATGAGTTTTGATTTTAAACGGACCCGGCGCTTGAGGGGATTTTGAAAGCCGGCGATCGTCTAGTGAGTCAGTCGACACCTGCGAGGTAATGGGAGCGGGTTTTTGATAAGAACGACGTGCTTTTATGTCGGTGCTCGGCTCTCTGTTCTCACTTCTGGAAAAAATAACGGCGCCAAAGTTTCTTTTTCAGATAAAAAGAATAATTCTTAATGCGTTTTGAAATGTGGGTTGAATAATGGCTGGTCGTCACATTAACTCCTCTGCTTCTTGAGTAACAGGAGAGGTCATTTGAATGGATCTTTATCAGCCGGTCCCAGACTCTGAACCTGCTCTGAAAGTTGGCGCTGTTTTTGCAGGACAGTTTATTTTCTCCATGAGAGAATCTCCTCCATGTGAAACGCAACAACAGGTGAGCTGGAGTGCCCACGTTCATCGCAAATGATGAAGAAAGCACAAATGTGGCGGAAAAAGCTCACGACGCTTCTTTTACTGTATCATCATTCAGCGGTGATTAGTTGAAGGAGACACAAGAACAACTAGTAACCTCTCATCTATAAAACCCTTTAGACTTGAAGCCATTTACTCATCAGTGAGTGGTGTCGAGGCTTGTAATTCCACTTCAGTGTTGCCCGAGACCTTTCAACTTCTCTCTTCATATTTGTTTGTGAGCTCGTCTCCTGTGAGGACCTTGAATAACAGAAGGATGGCCTTCAGTGAAAACTGCGCGTATCTCCTAAAAAAAAAAAAAAAAAAAAAAAAATAGGAGATATGCTCAGTTCTCTTATTATTCGAGCCACAAAGGCTCATCCACATTGCTTAGCACACAGATCTATTTTCTCCCATCTCCCGAGTGGAAGTATCCGGAACTTTTCCCCTGATGTTTTTCCAGCGCAAATTTAAAAATCAAGGAGGCAGGCTTGTCTGTCTTGTGTTATCTCAGCATTTCTGCAGCTCCAGCTCTCCCAGGCAGCCGTGACAGGATATTGATGTACCTCTTCTCTTCAGTCTTACCCCCCCCCCCACCCCCCCCCCCTACCCCGCCGTCCCAGCTGACACGCCCATCCCTCCCCGCAGGACAAAAAGTTCAAACCTCTGGTGGAGAGGAGCTGTCTGGCTCGGTGTCAACTGTCGTGATCCCACCCCCCCCACCCCACCCCCCCACGGGACTGCAGGGTTCAGATATTAGTCGTTGGAAGTGAAAATAAAACCAAACCCAGGCGGAGGGATGCTGCTTTACTGTGTGTGCTGGCTGCTAACGTAACTGAGTGGCTGTCATGCATTTTGTTGGCATCGACACTTTTCTTTGGGCTGCCCTGCGGAGAGGGATTGCGTGTCGCAGGGAGGGAGATGGTTGTCAGGGCTGTGTCTTTTTGCCCCCCCCCCCTCCTCCTCTGATAGAGACCAGGGGAGGGGGGGGGGGGGGTGCTTCTTGCCTGCCTGTTTAATTCCTGGGAGCTGGGAGGGCGAAGGAGGGGGAGGACTGGGCAGGGCGTTGGGGGTTTCTGGAGAAAGCTGGTTCTCACAGATCTGAGCAGTGAAGTGAAAAAAAAGACCCCCCCCCCCCTTCCTATCAAAGCCTCACTTGAAACGCCACTTGGTGACTATCATTTTTACAGAGGGCCCCGTGGTCTGGGCAGGAAAAATTGGGGCCACATCAATGTTGGAAGGGGCAGCAGAGTTAACGGGGCCCGGCAGTGAAACGGGGGGGGGGGGTCCATCAACACTTGGTGCATCCAAGTAGGACTCTGCTCCTCTCCGACTGAAGGAAAATCTGTCTCTCTATCCCGGGACGTAAAGAGGTCATCGGCGGGCCGTTTCACTTGAACAGCGGCCGAAACTGAATCCAATTTTAGTCATTACATTATGTGTACATCCACCTTATTACACCATCAGATGATCTTGATCACATTTTCACCCCTCCAGAGAAAATCCAGCAATATGTGCCACCATCTCGGCGACGTGCACAACATTTTTAATCCAGAAATGTGCTGCTTTCACTGTGGATGGTCTGAGCGAGTGTGTGTGTGGTGGCAGTTATACCTGCTGTACGGTCAGAAAGGAAGTGCTTTAGAGAGGAGCAGCCTGTGTATGATTGCATATTTTGAACTTTTAAAGGAGGTGGCTTTATTCTCAAATGAGGCATTAAATTGCTCCTGAAAAACTCTGAAAACCAGCTTTCACAATCTGTCTCTTTCCATTAGTGATGGGGTCCAACATGGAAACGCTTCTGGCTCCAAGGTGAAAGACTCTTGCGGGACCAATAAACTTTCAGACTGACTGAAAGTTGTTATTCACAACCTTTCCTTTTTTTTTTTTTAAAGATAATTTCCTCTGGGTTTTCTCTCGATTATCTGGTTAGCTTTAGGCATTAAAAATGTTGTATAGGTTAAGAGAAGATCAACACACAGATATTGTAGCTTAGAACATTACCACTCTTATCACTTGGGAGAAAAAAACTGAAAAAAAGTCATGTTGAATGGGTTATCGTCCTCTTACCAGGTCTCAACATTAAAGAAGGCATGTAAAAAAAAAAAAAAAAAAAAAAACTTGGCACAATTTCCTGAGGTCTTAATAAAATGTCCATGACATGCTTTGGTCAAACTTGTTAAGAGCTGCAGTACAGACGCTCCCTTTTCTTCCGAATCTTTACGATTCTGTTCAAAGCATCCAGCCTTAGGGGGCGGAGTCAGTCTCTCAACGTGACTCCTCCCATCCCCTCTGCAGGATGTGCACCTTTACAGCAAATACAGCATAATGTGAAGTCGGGTGGAGATGAAGATGGGGAAGCTGGATAATTCTGACCAGATCTGGGTCTGTGATGTCACACCACTCTGTTATATTTTCAGACTCAGGCTCTCTAATAGTTGAGCAAAGTGACTTTTGATTTGATTTGATTGTCATTTCAAACACCCAAGTATGCTTTCAGGGACAGGGTGATATATCCATCCATCCATCCATTAACTCCCGCTTGGTCCGGAATCGGGTCGCGGGGGCAGCAGCTTCAGCTGAGAGGCCCAGACCTTCCTCCCCCCGGCCGCTTCCACCAGCTCCTCTGGGAGAATCCCGAGGCGCTCCCAGGCCAGCTGAGAGATATAATCTCTCCAGCGGGTCCTGGGTCTTCCCCGTGGTCTTCTCCCAGTTGGACATGCCCGAAACACCTCTCCAGGGAGGCGTCCGGGGGGCATCCTAACCAGATGCCCGAACCACCTCAACTGGCTCCTCTCGATGTGAAGGAGCAGCGGCTCTACTCTGAGTCTCTCCCGAATGACCGAACTTCTCACCCTATCTCTAAGGAGAGTCCAGCCACCCTGCGGCAAGCTCTTCCGCCGCTTGTATCCGCGATCTAATTCTTTTCGGTCACTACCCCAGTTCATGACCATAGGTGAGGGTTGGAACAAAGATCGACCGGTAAACAGAGAGCCTTGCCTTTTGGCTCAGCTCTCTCTTCACCACAACGGACCGTACAGAGCCCGCACCACAGCAGACGCTGCACCAATCCGTCTGTCGATCTCCCGCTCCTTCTCCCATCATGAACAAGACCCCGAATACTTAAACTCCTCCACTTGAGGCAGAAACCTCACTCCCGACCCGGAGGAGGCAGTTACCCTTTTCCGACTGAGGACCATGGTCTCAGATTTGGAGGTGCTGATTCTCATCCCTGCCGCTTCACCATCGGCTGCGAACCGCTCCAGTGAGAGCTGCAGATCCCCACTCGATGGCCAACAGGACCACGTCATCTGCAAACAGCAGAGACGAGATCCCGACACCACACCGAACCGGAACCCTTCCGCTCCATGGCTGCGCCTAGAATTCTGTCCAAAACTGAACAAACCGGTGACAAAGGGCAGCCCTGGCGGAGTCCCAACTCCCACCGAAAACGAATCCGACTTACAACCGGCAATGCGGACCAAGCTCCCACTCCATTTGTACAGGGACTGGACGGCCCGTAACAACGGGCCCAGCACCCCATACTCCTGGAGTACCCCCCACAGGACCCCCCGAGGGACACGGTCAAATGCCTTCTCCAAGTCCACAAAACACATGTGGACTGGTTGGGCAAATTCCCATGTTCCCTCCAGGACCCTAGTGAGGGTATAGAGCTGGTCCAGTGTTCCACGACAGGACGGAACCTGCATTGTTCCTCCTGAATCCGGGATTCGACAATCGATCGAACTCTCTTCTCCAGCACCCCTGCATAGACCTTACCAGGGAGGCTGAGGAGTGTGATTCCCTGTAATGGAACACACCCTCCGGTCCCCCTTCTTTAAAAAGGGGAAACCACCCCCCCCGGTCTGCCAATCCAGAGGTACTGCCCCCGATTTCCATGCGATGTTGCAGAGACGTGTCAACCAAGACAATCCTACAACATCCAGAGCCTTTAGGAAATCAGGGCGGATCAAACCCGGAGCCCAGCCACTGGCAGCTTCTTACTACCTCAGCGACCTCAGCTCCGGTAATGAACGAGTCCACCCCCAATCCACAGGCTCAGCATCCTCAACGGAAGACATGTTGGTGGGATTGAGAAGGTCCTCGAAGTATTCCTTCCACCGCTGAACGACATTCCGGTCGAGGTCAGCAGCACCCCACCCCACTATACACAGTGTTGGTGAGCACTGCTTTCCCGCCTGAGCCGCCTGACGGTTTGCCAGAATCTCCGAGGAGCCGATCGAAAGTGCCTAATATATATATATATATATATATATATATATATATATATATTAGGGCTGTCAATTTCTCAAAATAATTAATCAGATTAATCGCATGACTGTCAATAGTTAATCATGATTAATCGCAAATTAACCGCATATTTTTATCTGTTCTAAATCTACCTTATACAGATCTTTTTCAAGTTGTATTACTCTTATTAATACGAGTCCTGACTAGAACCAGGAAATATGACCATATTAGTCCAGTCCTGAGGTCTCTGGCTTCCTGTCATTCAGAGAATAGACTTTAAAACAGCTCTACTTGTGTTCAAGTCTCTTCATGACTTCATGACTAAAGTACATCTCTGACATGTTAGATCCATATGAACCAACCTGGACTCTGAGAACCTCAGGTAGTGGTCTCCTGCTGGTGTCCAGAGTCAGGACTAAACAAGGTGAAGCTGCATTTCAGTTTTATGCTCCTAAAATCTGGAACAGATTTCCAGAAGATGTGAGACAGACCTGAACTCTGACAATGTTCAGATCCAGACTGAAAACAGTTCTGTTTAGATGTGAAGATGATGACTGGAAGGATTTTATCTGCACTCTTCATTTTTAATTTAATTAATTAATTTTTATTTATTATTGATTATTTTTATGCTTGTATGGAATGATTCTATTTGCCTTCTTGTGACTGCATCTGTAAAGCACTTTGAATTGAATTGCAAATAAAGTTGCAAATAAAGTTGCCTTGCCTAATATGAGAGTACACAAATGCTTGCCTTATGCAAAACAAATGCATGTTTATTTATTGTTACAATGCCAAATCCATTATATATATACTCAATATTTTCTCTTATGTTCTTCATACAAAATATTTCCGTTTATTTGTTTCAAACGGGGGGGGGGCTCTCTGCATCCGCGCTCTCATTAGCCGACAAGTGATACTTCAGTAGTCAGACTCCGGTGGTAACTAAATTCACATCAACAGCAAACACAAACAACATTTATCTTGTGGAGTTAGCCATCAGGCAAGGTTTTGAAGCTGAACTTACCATTCAAAATAGTATCTTTTGTATCCACGGTTTGTTTACGTCTGTCTGTCTGCGGCATGGACATCGACGTCAGTGCATGACTTCCTGTTTTGACAGGACTACGCAGGACTACAGGACTACAACTACGGCGGGGCCCGAGGCTCATTAAACCTACTCTCCTCTCTAAATAAACGTATCTAAATAATACATAAACGGCCAGGCTGTGTCGCGTTAACGCGCGTTAAAAAAATTAGTTGCGTTAAAATTATTTTGTGTTAATCACGCGTTAACGCGTTAACTTTGACAGCCCATAATATATATATATATATATATATATATATATATATTTACTGGTGGTTTTGCTGTAGATTTACTGGTGGACCTGGAATCAATGTCCTATTTCATGACCCAGTTTCAGACAATCTTTTAACTGTGGGACACATGGCCTCACTTTTGACATGGTTCATGGTCTGAAAGTTCCCAAGGTCCTGTGACTGAAAACAACACCCAAATGATCTCCTTTTCGCCACCGTACTTGACGGATGGTTCTTTGTGGTGAGTTTTAGTTTTTTGACAAATGTGTCACAGTACATTATGTCCAGACATCTTCACTTCGGTCTTGTCGGTTCAGAGAGCATTCCTGCAGAGGTCTTATGATTTAATCAGATGCAACTTTTCAAACTTGAGCCAGACTTGTTCTCCTCGGAGAGAAGATGCTTTCTGTTTGCAACCAAACAGCGATGCTTATGCAGGCCGTTTCTAATTATACTGTCATGAGCTTTACCATTTAACATGCTGACTGAGGCCTGCAGAGCCGGAGTTTCACCTCAGAGCGTTGTGGGTTTTTTTTTTTTTTTCCTGAGCGTTGCACAGTCTCATCTTGGTGTAATCATGTCAGCATGTCCACTCCTGGGAAGATTGGAAACGATTTTTAATGTTTTTATTTGTGTAGAATGAGTCCATCATTCAACAAAGTTGGAGTCAATACTCTGTGAAGAATGATGGACAGAAATAGTTCGGCGTTCATTGCTGATGTCTTTCTCTAAATGCTCCAGAGCATCAAACTGCCAAAGCTTCTGCTTTTAGTAAAGCAGGTCAGAAGAGTTTTTTCAAGTTCCATCAGTTTTTAGCTCCATTTAAAGTCTTGTTTGATTACTTTTAGGAAGCATTGTCTTGCCTCTTGTAGACCACCAACCTCTGCTATCAGCAGAGACCAGCCAGACTTTGGACCCCAACTCCAAATGTCTCTTGCAGCAACCGCATGTTGCTTTCTGACACTCTTGACCAATCAAGAGTAAATCTGTTCATAGAAGTGACTTAATCACGAAGCCTTTGGGAGACATGCTGAGATACAAATGGCAAAGGTTCCGTTGTGCTGCTTTAGAAACATAATGACACATGTGTCACGTGATGCCGGTGCAGCTGAATTTGCCTGAATTTAATGCATATGTTTTACTATCCGGTAAACTGAGCAGAGCTGTCCATTGAGATCCTCGTCTTCTGCATTCTCAGTAATGTGGGGAGCTGGGAAACAAAAAGACTTTAAAAGATTTGACCGCCGTGGTTGCACAGCAGCTGCAAAGGCTCTTCACCAAGCGTCAGTGCGTCGTGACTCGAGAAGGGAGGATAGTTCACCTCAGAAGTGGGCATGGATGTCTGGTTTGTTTTTGTTTTGGAAAAGTGTAAATTTTTACTATTATTGTATAATAGTTTACCAATAATTAGTGAGTTCTAGTGAGTCAATTGTACAACACTTAAACACTTGACTGGACAATCGGACAGAGGGTGCAAGTGGAAATTTAATCTCCACTGTATACAGCAGAGATGGTCAGGCACTCACAGCAGTGAACAAGACAACTTGTTGCCAGTACAAGACAAAGAACCAAGGACACGCAGTCATTTTTAACCACTCGTTATCAGTATATTTGAGCCTTGAGCTACATTCTTCTCAGCCAGCCTCAAATCGCCTGAGTCCAGGACTAGATATTCTATATCAGACACTAAGAAACAGGTCGCTGTGACCTGATGCAATTTTCAACCAGCAAAAAGTCACAAAAACAGTTGGACGCACGGACGTTGGGGAGATGCACGAGGGTTTCAGACTCCACCATGTCCACCTGGCTGAAGCCGACTGGAGTCCTCTTATTTCCTGTTAGCAGCGTTTCATATCAGTGTCTCCCGTGTATCCTGTTGATGTTGTTTTTTTACATTTGTCGGTCTTGCCACCTGCTATAGTCAGCATGTTTTGGTTTCTATAATGCCCCTCCCCGTGTTTTTCATCTCTTTTCCCTGCCTCACTCCCTCGGGCCCCATCTGTCTGAACTCTGTCCATTTCCACTGCTGACCTCATAAAGACGAGAGTAAGAGGATTCCACTCTCCGCGGTGTCAGACAAAATCACACTGCAGGCCTCTATAGGATAAAGAGCTTTAGTATTAATCATATTTCAGCTTGAAAAAGTATGTGATGTCCGTCCAGTCATCATAAGCTGCTCCTCATACATTGTTAAGGTGATTCTCATCAAGACGGACCAAAAGCTCCCTGTCAAAATTTGCACTATTTATTCATGAGGACGCTCAATACAATAGATGGTTGAAAAAAAAAAAAAAAAATCACTTGCATGAGTTTGCGTTCTGTGTGCGTTAGTATTTTCATCCAATGGACTGATCCCAGTCCTGTTTTTCCCTTTGTTGTTGTTGTTTTCATATCGAAGCAGTTTAATGAAAAAGAAAAAACCCAGAGACGAGACGGGTAATCCCTGACAACAGCTACGCAATCCCCGATTTGTGATGTCGGGCATGCTGCATTGTAAACAGATCCAGACAACACGGCGAGGTACCAAATGTCGGAAAAAGATCTATTAAGCTACAGAAGGTCACCGGGCCCCGTAGACGACAAATGTCCGTTAACACTGAAGGATACAAATGGAGAAGTAATTTGTGCACCGTATAAAAAGATGCATTCGATAAGAGAGGAAACGAGGGCCACTGTTTTTCTCTTTCTGCCGATAGAAGTGGAATTAAGTGTCTCGTTTGTGCAGAGGAATAGCATAATTCAGGTACTTTCTTAGTTGTTCTATCAGCTCAGGATTGGTTTTCAGCCGGAGGCGATTCCTCTCCCCTAACCCGACCCTTGGGTGAACTGTGTCGGCTGAGGAAATGCTTCTTCACCCCGAGCGAGCAGCGGAGATTATTTTCAGCGGCGGCGCTGTCATCGCGGCCCGGGTTTGATTTGTTTTGTTGATGCTCACCTCGGCAGAGGGGAACGTGAGCCAGCGCCCATTCCTTTCTGTTTGTCGGAGACTCGGTGTGCACGAGAAGCCCGGTATGTCTGTTAGCTGTCTGACACTCTGACTCTTCGAGAATCGGATACTCCTGAAGGAATGGCTCCGGCTACTCCGTCTACCCCCCCCCTGCTCCTCACACACACACACACACACACACACACACACACACTGAGCCTCAATCCTTTATACTGTCTCCCTCACACCCTGTCTTACATATAAATAAACCCCAGCCGAGCTCCCATTATTCATCCCTGCCCCTCTTGTCATCTGTCAGCCCCATCCTCCCCTCGCACTTTCATTTCAACACCCTTCCCTCAGCGTTTGTAATCAATGTTATTTATTGTGATAGAGATTAACCCGGCTTAATCGACACAACCCACCCACCCAGAGAGAAGCTCTAAACGTGCCTGTCTCTATTAAGTGCCTCCTAATAAAAATTCAAGAGTTCAAGTTGATGAGCGGAGCAACTCGATGGGCCCGCCACAGCAAAATGATGATGAGATTTTTTTTTTTTTTTTATTTAAAGCGAGCTGGCATTGATTTGATCCCTGAATGCATGGTTGCGTAACTCTTGAGGGCTGCCGCTGGTGTACATACTAGTTATTGACCAGGAAGTCAGAAATGCCAGGCGATGTTGAATCGCTGTGCAACCGTGTGGCCGCTTGCAGACGGTCTCTTGTTTAAGTCGTACAATCTGCTTTCATATGGAGGGTTTTTTTTTTTTTGTTTTTTTGCTTTTTTCTTTTTCTAAAAGTAAGAATCCTCAAGGGACCAGTAAGAGAAGATTGTCACTCATGAGAAAGCTGGTAGGTAGGATCTAAGGATTTCACTGCCAGTTGGAAGCTTAGGCCAAATAAGTCCCCCAGGATTGAAAAACACTTGCACACATGAGGACACACGCACACACACACACACGCACACACACACACACACAATTGCTAGGATACATACAAGTAATTGCATACGTTTGTGCGTAAACTCTCGAGCTGCTGGCTGGCAGTGATTATAACCCCCAGGCGTATCTCCCACATGTGGCCTCACGCAGCTATCAGGAGCTGTACGGCGTGCTATCTAACCTCTTGATCTCTGGTCTGCCATCGCCATGGTAACAATCAGCTTTTACTCCCTACCACCGCTTCCTCATCCCTCCCTCCAATCAAATGTGACTTGTCAAGGTGCTATTCAGGATGTGGATTGCCAGGCCACAAGCCCAGCAGGACTCCTGCAGCGGCAGAATAGAACCAATCAAGGAAATGGACCGGCTCGATCGGGTGCCACTTGTTATAAGTCTTACTTTCTTTGTGCACTCGCATCTGAATGTCTGCAGCTACGTCCTTACTTGTGCCTGTTGATATTGGTCTGTGCTTTGCTATTCCAACTAAACGGGCAGAAGGATTCAGTTTGTGCTCTTCAAACCATCCTCAGACGGTTTTTGCGACGCAGTAGTGTCATCGTGGTGAAAGATGTAATTGCTAACATACGGTGTGATGTCCTAACGGGGTGGACATGGTGTTCCTCCCTGTTTGGGGAAGAGGAGCGAGTTAAAGTAACATCCACATGAGGAACAGTTTCATAGAAGATCACACAGAGCCCCACTCTACAAATCTGGAGCACACTATGTGCTTAGCAAAAGCAATTAAAGAATGTATCATCTGGAAAGATCTCTGTCTATTTTGGTCTGCGTGTCAGGCTCCAACATCCCACAAGGCCCAGTCTTTTGGCCTCATCACAGTCACTGAGATTTTTAAAAATGCCTTTTTTAATGCTTCAGAAATGTTAACTTTAAGAGATGACCGTTTGCTTCACATCTGATTATATCCAGCATCTTCACTGGTGCTGCTGCGGTGACTATCGGTTGTCACTCATCATCTGTCACTGGTTTAAATGGGACTCGTTCTCTCCAACCTCAGGCCTCACCGGGAGCTGGATTTGTGACATCACACGGTAGTTTGGACTCTTTGCACCTCCTTATGCGGCGGTCACTGGGCGGGGTTTATGCTGACCAATGAGCTTCGTGAGCGTACTCCTAACCTGCAATTGATTGTAATTTGCTACCGGACACACATCCCTAGAAAAAGGGAGTAGGTTTTTGGTAAGGAGGTGATTCTGAGTGCAAATCCATTCATTGATTTACAAAGTTTTCATGAATGAAGCCCATTGTTGGCATATATTCATACAATTATATTTGATATTTTGGAAACAAGCCGAATGTAAAAGTGTTGTTCCTTACGCCCTGATTATATTTTAACATGGTGGGAAACTTGCCAAAATGCAGAGTAGCCAACTTCAGCAGAAAAAGCCTGTTGTTGCCTCTCTTTTTTTTTTTTCAGGTATGTCGTGCCTGAAGCAAATCGTCAACTAAAGAAATCAATGCTGAACTGACATGAGCTTGGGACTAAATTGCCCAATTTCGGGTCTCGGCGTCCTTGCGGCTGGACCGATTTCACCCTCCGCAGGAGTTTGCAGCCGTCCTCGCGGCCCGTTACGGGTTTCTGCAGTGTTTCTCCCGTTACAGCTCTGTCACCACCTCCCAAAACCCTTCCGCCTCCCGTGCTCTTCGCACAGCACATCAGGGCAGAACACGGGCGCTACAGAGGTGGACCAAACAGTATGAATGCGCCTTCAGAGTGTATCTAATGTGACTGTATCCTCAGCGGTTAGATTACGTTTGAAAATGTTTCCATGGCCCTTTAAATTTCCAGGCTTCATACCCAACTATTTCAGAACTGGACGTGACATGTCCGAAGAGCTGCATAAGCACTGACACCACGCACAAGCTGCATATCATTACAGTCAGTGAGGTGAGGCCGGGGGTTGTAGGTTAAGTATTCTATGAGGGTACAGGCTTCTATTATTTTCAGTACTGGGCTTCTTTGCATCTGGTGTTAGGCTCGATTCTGTACAATCCATCCTCCTTTAATGCACATCAAAACTACCTTTTGCAAGATTAGCCTGAAGGAAAAAAAAGCATAGCACCGTTGCCCGTGCTGCCGTTACCTGTGGTGTTACACTTCCCAGGCTCCATTAGGTTTATGCAACTCACATTGCACGAGCGCTAACAGAAAATAATGAGAAATATGTACCTTTCTTCTTTTTTTTTTTTTTTTAAAGCTGTTGCTGAACTTCCACGTCCATGCTACCTGAAGGTTCACGCTGCAATCACAGCTGAAGAAAAGCACAGCAGGCTTCCATGTAGCGCCAGTTAATTCTGTGATATACTCTCGCTCCTTGTCTCTGACTCCTGTGTGAGCAATATTAGAGTACAGGAAACTTACAGATGTTAACAGCTTGCGGGGGAAAGATGTAGAGATGAAACGTGGCGTTCTCTGAAATGCTGCTTCTCACCGATTCTGCTGTAGAGCCGCCCCTGGAGACCGTTATTCGCTCGCTGAATTGCAGTAAATTCGCAGAGGGAAGGAGGGGGAGCGTGAGTTTTTGCACCAGATATGGAAGTTTCTGGCATCGTCGTCCCAGTGTGGAGGGACAGAACAGTTCTTTTGGGGATGGCGGTGGAGGAAAAAGAAAAACAAGGCTTTGATGTCATGTATTTGCAAACTGGTGGAATTGCTAATTCTGTTTCACCCATGTGTATATTGTTCACCACGCCATCAGGAAAACCATCTATAAATAGGTTTGAATAATTTAAACTCTGAAATGACATGTCAGATGGTTCTGTAAAGGGTATAGAGAATCTCCTCTGAGAACCTGTTGAACAGTTCGCTGTCGCAGAGCAAGATGGACAGAAACCTCAATGAATTAAATCGCCTTCTTTGTGGGCAAAGAAAAGGAAAAGAATCAATATGTGTCATGATGTGATTACTGCACTTTAGATTGTTGCTGTCTTCTTTGACATATTTTTCAGTTTCTCGGAGCCGAGAAAGTGCAGACTGCACTTTGCTGGGATTAATGCACAAACTTGCATGAAGGTCATCCGTATAAGCCGTTTTGTTCAGCCCTTGTCTTCACATCAACAATTTGTTCCACTTTCATCACATCTCTTTATCAGCAAGCAAGCCAGAGAGATGGAGACGCTGACACGTGGAGCAGCCACCCACCGAGGCCCTCGCATGAGAAAACGTCTTTTAATTAGTTTAAAAATGGCAGGGGTGGTCATGACACGGGCAACTTGGAGAGCCGAGCGGCGCCTTTACTTCTCTGTTGTTGGTGAACACTGTGCTAGAACAAAGAGGCACGTTTCTCTCATCCGACTGTACCATCCTTTTGATTTGGCTCTAATTGGGTGCACGTTAGCCTCTGGTACAACAGATATAACTAATCAGGCTCTTGTGCGTGTAATTAAAACAATGTACCATTGCTGAGCTTCCAGCAGGGTATGTTCTTTAGAAAATCAATTAAGTAACTTAATCGGTTGCTTAACCAATTTCTATCTGCATACTGAGCCCGTCTACTTTTGGACAAAGGACTTAAGTTCGTCCTTTGTTGCAATCTTCTTTTGTGGTGGCGTCGAAGATGAGGAGTTTTAGGTTTGATTCTTGGCGGTAGTGTTGTGATACAGGAGGCTCCATAACCTCCTCCTGAGATTCCTCTCCTTTTCCATCACTCTCCTTACACTATCCACTCCCCCCTACTTCCCTCTTGAACCATTAAGCTCCGTATTAAAGATTTATACGGCACCTACGGTGTATTCAGAACACACTACTCCCCTGCTGCTCCCTTCCTCCTTGCTCATTCTGCCCTCTATACCTTTCCCCTCCCTCACCCCTAACCCCGCCTCCTCTTCCCAGCTCCCCTCATATCACTGTATCCCCACTAATAAGGATACTTAGAGCAAATCCTCCCAACTCCAGTTTCCACAGTGGATTAGTGCTCTCACCCTCGGCGGGTAGAACAATCGGCTGAGAGGGGCAAAACAAAAGGCCTCCTTGTTGGTGATGTGCTGTTTTGGCTCCTCAAGCTTGTTTTCCCACTCTCATCCCCCCCCTTTTTTTTTCCAGACTGAGACGGGGTTATTCATCCTCCGTCTCCTTTGCCTCTTATGCTGCTCTTTTCTTTCTGCCTTGAGCTCTCATTTCTCATTACCAGATTGGTGCACATGTGCCCCTCTGACCACTTATGGATTTGTGTTCCAGTAATAAATGCCTAAATATGACTGAAGCTAATGCTCTCTTTCAGAGCGAACTCAATCTAACGGCTGATATCAGTAATTTCTGCTCAAGTAAGTACAAGATCCCCCGAGGACGGATGCTTCGCCATCTCTTTGCGCGTGGATTTTTGTCAACAGAGGAGACGACAAAGTTCATATAAATGATAAATGCGGTTGATGCGGCCCGTCTCAACCCTCTTTGTCACATGTAGAAATGAGGCAGCACACAGTAGCCCCACCGGAGTCCTCCAGCAATTAGGCAAGTGCCAGAAAAACACATTAATCTAGCTGTTATATCTAGCCCTGTTAATTTATAGTTGGGTAAGGGAAGCTCACTCATTAATTGGCTGTGTTGGATGACACACAGTGAAATTACATTTGCATAGATCATTTTTAAATTGCCACCCAGCATCCTGCTGGGAGCAATGCTGAGAATAAGCCCCTTTCGTTTTAAGTGTTTGCCATGTTCCACGTGAGTTTAGTGATGAGAGGAAGCGGGCAGGGGGGGGGGGGAAGGTGCCTGAGAGAGGTGTGTGGCAGCTGCAGCTCAGGTTTTTCTTTAAGATGTGATTTGCAGTAACCATCGCGCTCACGTCTCCGTACAAGCGGAAAAACCTGGCTGTGCCCAGCAGAGCGGGACGGAGATAGTAAGTGGCTGGAAGGAAGAAGGAGGTCTGGCAGAGTGGACACCTCAAACAGGAGCAGAGAGGAGGGAAGGAGGGGGGGGAGTCGATACCGAAAGAACTCTCGAGTTTCAATCCAAAAAAATTGAATCGTCAATTTCTTTTCAGCCGACCACTCCGCGGGATTGGAAATGAATGAGTGTCAAAGCAGCGGTTGTCCTGGAAATGAGGGTTAGCCCCGGAGTGAAATTCAACAGTGACAGTCGGGGCAGGCTGGGAGAGAGGAGTGGATAAGTGGTAGAGGAGAACGAAAGGTGGGCTGGAATCAAAAGTTAAATTGAACACAGGGCCTGACCTTGGAGTGCTCAGTTTTGCGATGGCGAGGCTGATAATTCCTCTGGCTCAGGATACGCAGACTGGCAGCCTCATTGCGAGCGAATCCAAAAGAGAGACGGCTGTAATTATCGGAGGACGGCTCAAGAGATAAAGGGTCTGAATTGTAGCGTTCACCGGCAGACTTCAGCTTTATCTCACACTCACCAGTTGGGCCTTTTTTTTTTTTTTTTTTTTTATGTGAGGAAGTGTACAGGGGTGTCGGCTTCTTTTTACAGGAGCGCCTATGTTAACCCTCCCGCCAACAGCAGTCCGTACGTTAATGTTTGGCCCCATCCAGCCCCCACGTCCGAGCTGTACATGGGGCAGAATGGCAACGCATTGACCTGAAATGAAAGGCACGGGGACATCTTTAGAGATGGGGTGCAGATGTTATCACACATCTCAGCAGCACCACAAAACAGACCTACTACCTTCCTGCGTCTTATCGGGCCATCTGCAACCTACTTATGCTTTGCAATTTATTCTTAGATCAACTAATTCCTTCTGACCTTTGCACATTTCCATTTGATCAGAATTGGTGATCCCACAAGGACATGTAATCAAAAATATAAAAAAACACAATTATAGCCATTTATCGGGTGAGAAGTGTATACGTAAGCAACACAATACTCTTGAACTTCACCTGTGGTGCAGTAGTTTATAGATCTTTGACCTAAACCTGCAGTGCAGGACCTTTTTACACGTAAAAGGACATCTGCTACAAGCTTTAGCCACATACACTCACCGGCCACTTTATTAGGTTCACCTGTCCAACTGCTCATTAACGCAAATGTCTAATCAGCCAATCACATAGCAGCAACTCAATGCATTTAGGCATGTAGACGTGGTCAAGATGATCTGCTGCAGTTCAAACCAGCATCAGACTGGAGAAGAAAGGTGATTTAAGAGACTTTGAACGTGTCATGGTTGTTGTTCCAGACGGGCTGGTCTGAGTATTTCAAATCTACTGGGATTTTCACCACAACCATCTCTAGGGTTTACAGAGGATGGTCCCAAAAAGAGAAAATATCTAGTGAGGTGCAGTTCTGTGGGCGCAAATACCTTGTTGATGTCAGAGGTCAGAGGAGGATGACCAGACTGGTTCAAGCTGATAGAAAGACAACTGTAACTCAAATAACCACTCATTATAACCCAGGTCTACAGAAGAGCATCTCTGAACGTACAACACATCCAACCTAGAGGTGGATGGACTACAGCAGCAGAAGACCACACCTGCTGTCAGCTAAGAACAGGAACCTGAGGCTACAATTCACACAGACTCACCAGAACTGGACAATAGAAGATTGGAAAGAGGTTGCCTGGTCTGATGAGTCTGGATTTCTGCTGCAACATTCAGATGGTCAGAATTTGGGGTCAACAACATGGAAGCATGGATCCATCCTGCCCTGTATCAATGGTTCAGGCTGCTGGTGGTGTAATGGTGGGGGGGATATTTTCCTGCCACACTTTGAGTCCATTAATACCAACTGAGCATCGCGTCAACACCACAGCCTACCTGAGTATTGTTGCTGACCATCTCCATCCCTTCATGACCACAGTGGACCATCTTCTGATGGATACTTCCAGCAGGATAACACACCATGTCATAAAGCCTGAATCATCTCAGACTGGTTTCTTGAACATGACAATGAGTTCACTGGACTCAAATGACCTCCACAGTCACCAGATCTCAATCCAACAGGCAGCTTTAGGATGTGGTGGAACGGGAGATTCTCATCATGGATGTGCAGCTGACAAATCTGCAGCAACTGGTGATGCTGTCATGTTAATATGGACCAAACTCTCTGAGGAATGTTTCAGTACCTTGTTGAATCTATGATATGAAGGATTAAGGCAGTTCTGAAGGAAAAAGAGGGTCCAACCCGGTACTAGCAGGGTGGACCTGATAAAGTAGCTGGTGTGTGTAAGTTCATACAGGCCACAAAGCATAACAGTCATTCAATGATGCACTGTATTGTTTCCCTAAAAGTATGACAAAATAGATTAAAAAAGTAGCTTTAACTTGGAAGTAAAACTAATTTTATGGTGCTGGGTGCTTCTTTAGTGTTTGAGTGGAAAAAGCTTCGCTTTTAGTCAAGTTCAATTAATCCTGACTCATTCTTACTTTGATTGTACTGGACAATTAAAAAAAAAATCGCAATAACAGTATTATCAAAATTATCTTTAATGGAAGACCTTTAAAGGTAACTATGACTACCAGATTTTGTATCTGCTGAGTATTTTGTCTCCTCGTTTTTGGCAACAGGCCTACGTTTATAGTCAGAAGAGAAAAAGAGATGTTTGAAACAATTCTACCAAAGTGGGAGAAAGAATTGCTGTCAATATTATTTAAAAACTGAAATCAAATCCCATAGAAGTAGTAGTATTAGTAGGAAAAAGAGAGAAACATTTTTATTGCTCTATGATTTGGCAAATAACCCCCTCTCGACACTTTCTCATTATTTCTTGGCACAGGCCACCTTTTTTGGAATTTTTTTTTTTTCTTTTTACACAAATTATGCTTTTAAATTGCGTTGAGGACAAGACCTACTAAGTAAAAAGCGGTAGTGACTTGTCAGAAAAGAGGAAATACCAGCAGGTAGTGATTAATGTGTTTTCGTGGCAGCAGGGTTAAATCTCTGCTTTTTGTGGACGATGTGGTCCCGTTGGGTTTTTAGAGCTACGATCTTCAGCCTCCAAATCTGAGATCAGGGTTTTTCCTTCAGAAGAGGTGGAGTTCCCCGTCTGGGTTTGGGATGAGGCTTTTCCGCAAGTTGAGGAGCTTAAGCACCTCAGGCTCTTGTTCACCGAGGATCTTGTTCAGCGAGGGAAGAATGGAGGTGAACAGGCGGCTCGTGATGATGTCAGCAGTAGACTCTGAACCGGTCTGCAGTGGTGAAGAGCCAAAAGACAAAGCTCTCCGTTTAACGGTGATCTACGTTCTGACCCTCTCCTGTGGTCATTTTCAGCAAACAAAGATGACTAGTGCTGCACGTGTCCAACCCCTTTTTGCAACTATTTTCATGGGTGTCAATTGGTGTCTTGATTTATTTTTTAATTAAATGCTTAATCTTTGGATTTGCTCGTCCATAAAATGTTGAAATGTCAGTTTCCTGGTTTCTGGTTTTGTCTGAAAATAGAGTGGATACCTGTAACATCTGAGAGACCATTTCAGTTTGACCTTTAGCTGGAATAACAAATGGTCAAAGTGAATTTTTCCAATCACGTCGACTGCTTTGGCTTCAAGCACATAAATACTCAGAAGTTAAACAACGAAATAAAGGAGCTAACCCAATTTTTTTTTTTCAATAATTGTTTTGTAATTGATTGTTGGACTGAGTGCTATAACAGTAGCCCACCCACAACCAAGGCGTCTGTACCCGTCAGATGAGCCGCGTGCTCTGGTATCAGGACGGACACGGCCGTGGGGGGGCGGCGTGTGAGGGGGGCGTCATCTGAGTGGCAGCATAAGTGATCTCTGTGATTTCAAACTTAATTAATCTGGGCGGCACGCCACAAAGCCTCGGCCCCGTCAACAGCCTCCATCTCCCCTCAGATCTGTTGGGATGACGGATTTTCTAAAGAGGAGGAAAAAGCCAAGACGAGACGGGTGGGAACTTGTCCCACCACCAGCGTCACATGCCTTTCCTTCACCTGCTGCAGGTATTCCAGTTTGCCTCTTAGATTTCTTGGGATTTGCAAGCTGTCAGAAATGAAGGCATTGTTCTTATTTAATTTAACAGCTTAGAAGGGTTTAGCCGATTAGCCTCTTTACCCCTCTTTGTCTAAACAAAATATGTTGAATTTGGAGTCAATGATGTAAAGCTGGAAGAAATATATTTTGTGGAATTTTCCTTTAAGTAACCAAACACATATATATACAGTCATGGAAAAAATTATTAGACCACCCTTGTTTTCTTCAGTTTCTTGTTCATTTTAATGCCTGGTACAACTAAAGGTACATTTGTTTGGACAAACATAACGATAACCACAAAGATTGCTCATAAGAGTTTTATTTAAGAGCTGATATCTTACCATTTTCCATGGTTTTCTTGATTATAACCTAAATCACTTAAGTTTTACATCAATAGCTATGGCGTTGTACTGCCAAAAACACTGCTTTTATGCATTCAGTGTTTTCTTTTCTGTCTGTTTTAGTCACATGAGGACGTTTAGTGGTACCAGGTACTAAAATGAACAAGAAATTGAAGAAAAAATGGTGGTCTAATAATTTTTTCCATGACTGTATATGTAAAAAAAAAAAAAAAAAAAAGCTGTGCATTTTTGCTGTGATTTATGTTCATCTGCTATAGGGATTTTATTGGATGTCTGATATTTGTGTTGCGTATCGAAAGAGTAGATTTTATAAATTATACTTACTGAAGCTCTACCCAACCGCCCTCTTTCTATACCAGCTTCATCCTGTTCGAGCTCTGAGGTTTGGAGCCGATCCCAGCTGTCAGTGGGTGCAAACACTAAAGCACTTTGAACATAATTTAAAATGACCCATGATTATAATTTGGCTAACTAACCCTCCCCTCTGCAGTTAGCGCAACGAACCCATAAAAAAAAACCTCAGCTGCCCCTTGAACACCCTCTCCCCAGAGTCCTGACTCAGACTGCCCGTTTAAGCTCTGAGAACATGGAAGTGCCGACTCAACCATCTCCAGCGCCGGCAGGGTAAGTTTGTTTACCCACAAGGGCCCATGAAGAACTCAAAGCTCAACCAAGAATTTAAAAATATCTCAGCTTCGCTGTTTCCCATGCAAGGAGGGGAAAAACCCAAGACAGCGGATTGATCTGTGACAGGTCTCTTTCCTCGTCTGTCCTCTTTCCCGTGCGGCCCGCTGTAAGAAGTGCCGTCGCTTTCTCAAGTTTCCTCTGGGATCCCAGCCTCAACATCCTTCTCCGTCTCCTTCTTTCACCTCTTCTCCCCTCCTCCATCATCCCGTCGGTCTGGCCGTCTCATTTAAGTCAGTGACATTTGATGTGAAGTGGCACCGGCCGAGAGCTTACAGCCACTGACTCATAAAAGCACACATGCGCACGGAGGACTCGGCGTGGAGCGAAAGGTCAGGCCTTCTCTCTGAGGGCCTAATCACCCACTCTCATTGAGTGGCTCGCTCGCTCAGTCACACTTGATTGAGTGCGTGAGTGTGTGTATGTGTGTGTGTGAGAAATGTTATCAGGGATGTGACTCGGCTTTTGTAGGCATGCATCGGCGTGTGTGGCGTGATAGATTGCCGCTCGAGCGTGGTGAGTCGTGCGCGAGAGTGTGTTTATCGGAAAATGTTAATTTCCAAGTTCTGAGCGCACGATTACCAGATGACCGCTCGAGGTCAGGTGACATTATCATGGAAATGTGGAAGCAAACACACTCTCAATCCTCTCGCCCCAAACATGTGGTGTAATCAGCGGCCCTGTCGGGGGGAGCTGTACGGCGGTAACAGGCTCATTAATTTCTCCCTCTTTTTTTTTTTTTAAAGAGGGAAAAAAAAAAACTGGCCAGACAAGTGGGCACACTTTTCTCTCCACTCTTTCAACACGGCCTTTTCCCAGCTCAGTATTGGCACTAAGCGATTGCGCACTTGTGACCGTGTACAAGTGACCCTCCTCTCGATATTCATACTTTCTCCTCCCTCGCGTTTCTGTGCCGAGTCCCTCATTAGAGGACCTTTCCGAGCTGCCCACTGCTGAAAGCAGCCAAAACAGAGCAGGGTGGCTGGGATTAAGTATTAAAGAGCCTCAGCTGCTCTGGGGGCTCCTGTAGCTCGACGTTTGGCCACCAAGGCCTGATAATGGTGTTTGTTTAGCCATTAGTCAGGCCCTGCTTAGCAGCTCTCTCCCCTCCGGCTACAGCAGCACTGATAGGTGATGGATGGAGATTGCAAAGATCGGCGGCTTGAGAGAGTGTCGCGAAGACTTTTCGCCGGCATCTGGAACATTTGGCAGAAGTAAATGTTTTTTTTTTGTTTGTTTGTTTTTGTCCAAGAAGTTAGAATGTACTTTTGTGTTTTGAGTTTTTGTGTCGAGGCATAGGTTTATCACAGTCCCTTCTTTCCCATGATTACTCCTCTTCATCCGACTAATTAAAAAAGCAGCCCGGTCTATTTCCTTCTGCTCCACCAGCGGAAAGCGCTTCATCTTGCTGGAAGCTATTTAATTTTATGAGGTATTTTTTGCAGCTAATTTAGCCATTACCTTTTAAGCCCCAAATGTAACCTTTTCTCCATATGCCGGGGAAAGCTGGCTAATCTTTAGGCCATTACTGATATCCTTAAGCCATTAACAGAAGCTGGAATCTTATTGGGCCTCACTTTATGTCCCCATCACGACGATGCTCTGTCACCAACCGCACTGACTCATCTCCACAAGTGACAGGCACCTGCCAGCTTCACACAATGGGATTATTGAGACTCAGCCAGTAACGTGTGGGATTGTCCTCCCTCTGTTTCAGTCGTTCCTCCTTTCTCCCCAGAGGTTGCTACGGCTCGTGCGCCGTTCATGCACTTTCCCTAACTCTGTCTAAAGTAAGTAGTTTTTTTTTTTTTTGACTATATACATGTTTGTTTTTGTTCTGCGATTCAGATGTGAAGCTTGTGTAAGACTTGCCCAGGGGAATAAGACAGCTACGGGAGCAAGAGGAACTTTCTGTGGTTTTAACGTGCGCACCCAGACTGAACTTGTGGCTGAGGAGGACGTGTGACGGACTGAATGAGGAAAATAAAGGACATGGATTCAGGAACTTTTACAGCTCACACACTTGGCTGCTGTGAGGTTTACAGGGGCACATGGATATAATACAATAAAGTCTGTATCCTGTCAGCAGGCTACTACATAGCAGGTATGTGACCTGTGCATTTGACCCCTCCAGAGTCGTAACACACGACAAGCAATGAGCCATTTAAGAGAAACAGGAAAGTGAGCATCTATAGTTAAAGGCACCCAAGGGGCAACTGGGGGGGATTGCATACCTTGCTCAAGGGCACCTCAGATTTAACAAGGAACGGAAAGGTACAGCACCGAACATTCACGGAAGTGAACCGGTGACCTTCGCATTCAAAGCCGCCCACATCCACCCGCTGCCTGTTTTGCACATGAGCTTGTTCTCTAGCTGGAAGTCCGCTGGACGAGCTCTGCACTGATGTGGGCGTCGGCGTTCGGACGTGCAGCTCCTCAGGTTAATGCCGAGGCGCTGTTAGGCTTGCAGAACGTGTATAAACGGACGTTAATTTCTGAGTTGATTAAGGTCGCCTTCAGACTACACGACTTGCCACTTGCAGACCCCCTCTGTGAGGGGTCGACGGCAAATTGGCATGCAGTCGGTGGTCACCAGTCGGTACTTGATGGATGCGTGTGAACAACTCAAAGACTTATCAAAGGCAGTCGGTGATGCATTGCAAAGCTGTCGCCAGCAGAAAACGGGTATTTATCCTGCTAAATATTTACAGCTGTTGGGTGCCTCCCCATTTGAGCCTACGGCCCATGAGAGCAATCACTTGAGGTCACTGTGAGGAAGGGAATCCAGGGGGGAATGGCTGTCTCTGTAGCACAGACCATTTCTTTACCCATCTTTGTTTTTTCTTTTCTCTCTGTCATTTGTTGTTCAACGGTTTGATCCGCCCGTTTCCTCCCTCAGACCATTTTATTTTCAGATGGTCAACTCCTCTTTTGTGTGTGGCTACACCTCATTTCCCATGTGCATTTTATGGGTGAGCCTCCATCAGTGACGAGTCACATAACGTGAACGGAAAATGACGCCAGGACTCCCAGTTATAAGACGGCTAGTCTGAACAGGGGCGCCATCTGTCCGCGCTGAAGAACATGTAGTCTGAAAGCGGTTCGAAAGAATCTGGTCTCCACAGTGAGACTGAACACCACTGTACATTTAACAGCGTTTCTAAACGGCTTTTACAACACTTATGAGCAAGACACGGTGAAGGGCCTTCCTGTGATTTTAGGTGACTCCATCCAAAGCATATCGCCCAGAGTAAACTGGCTCCCGCTGATCATATTTTGAGTGTTCGAAATCAGACATTGTTTATACAATGTGGCAAGCTGACAGGTTTGGCTCTGCCTGCCAGTGCAATAGACCTAAATCTTATCATTTGCATCAGTCTGCTATGTCCCTCTGCTACCAATCGCATGCAGCCCAAAAGAGTTGAAATAGGACAGAGTGAGGGGACCAACTGGTCCAGATCCATATGGATATGGGCCAGCATATGGACCCTTCATTTTGAGAAGAGACTTTAGAGGGGACTAGCCTGTTGTGCACATCTCTACACCTCAGTCTGTGCAGCTTCAGCACGGCTGAGCCGACCCAGAACGTGAATACATCTCAAAATGTTCTGCAGACATGGAAACCACGTACGAAGCTTCAATCTTCTCATGACAAAATGCCTCTGTAATAGTCAGTTGTGGGTAAGAAAGCTGAACACTTTGCTTCCGTTTGGGAACGTGAACCAGGTTACTTCCTTGCATGTGAATAACCAGATTTCACAGGGAGAGTCTTGCGGGTTTATGCCAAGATGCATTCGGTGACTCCCATCTACAAACAAACAGAAGCTTCATATCGCTCCTCTGATCCTACTCTTGGAAGCAAAACAAATAGACATATTGCCAAACTGTTCTTTTGTTGAAGTCAAAGCCTCTAAAAACACACAAGTTGCATCTTAATGTCGACACAGTTCCATCTAAATTTCTGTCAGAGAGAGCGGACGAGCAGTCAGTCACTTAAAGATCAGCATTCCCCTTGAAACCAAACAAATTCTGGGCGCTGAGACTAAACCACATTACAAGATACCTTCATGGCTCATTGCCATTTATGCTGGAGAAGTGAAATCATTATAACCAATAAGGTGTGTAATGGATTCCTTCCAACAGTCAGCGTGTCTGCGTGACTTCTTAATTGTCACCGCATGTGTGTTGGAGTGCGAGTGTGCGCTGTATGTGAGCGCAGGGTGATGAGTGGGGGATCGCCCCAGGGTGGTGTACGGATTAAGAAGCTGCCCTCCAATTGGGAGAAATGTGGATTTAAGTTTCCTTGTGTGTGTGTGTGTGAGAGAGAGAGAGAGAGAGAGGTTTCAACCTGTGTTGAAATGGTTCAGAAGAAAACAATGAGTTATTACCCATTTTTTGAAGTCTGACAGGAGTAGGTGAAAAGAGAAAAAAAAAATCCCTGCAGCCATCAGTCTATGTGTCAAAAAGAGCTGAGGGGTGTGGGTAGTGCTGAAACCATTAGTTGATGATTTTATTAGAGGGTTGGCAGATGAATTAATTGACATCTACTTTGCTAATCAGCTATTTAAGTCATTCATCTAAGAAAACATTGCGAGCTTGACATTTTACCGACAAAACGATTAATCGATGAGTGAAGAAAATGACAAAAGAAAAAATAAACCTGCTGAATTGATGGTGAATATATTTCTAGCTGCAGCCATAATTGTGGGCAGCAGTCTTCATATGCAGTTAGATCACAAATGGAGATCTTTGAGAGTCAAGTGGATGAGCTCGTGCTTCGCGTACGCGCGCCCGCACCGACAACTGTTGGTGTGCGTTATAGCAACTGTCTGCTGGATGCGGCGGCGATGCCGGTCGGAGGATGCATTGGCTCCCGAAAGTAGCTCTTTTCTGGCAGGAGCATTTTAATTAGGTTTCCCACATCCACCAGCTGTGTCCACACAGCAAACGACCACAGTGCCCCGCTGGAGAGCTGCAGCACCCAGCCAGGGGGGTGGGCCGGCGCTGGCTGGTTCGCAGGAGGAGTTTAGACCCGAGCTTCTTTTCCCCAGACAGAGAGAGAGAGAGAAAAAACGAGTGAAAGGGGTTGCGTTTGTATGCTTGTTTGAGGGACAAACAGAGATTGAGAGATTACAAGAGACGCAGAGGTCAGATGCCGACAAAAAGTATGATGCAGAGAAGCCAGTGGAGTTTGCCCACGTGTGCGCGTGTGCAGCGTACACGAGCGTATTTAAATGTCTGCACAAGTAGTTTGCGTGTCTGAGCCTGTCGCTTTGCACTCCGGCTGCTCAAGTGTCCAGCTGGCAGAGGGGAGATAACAGGAGCCTTGAAAACGGTGACGAAGCGGTAAACGGACACACAAACAGTCTATCAAACCTAATGAGGAAAGGCGCCGCGCCTAAAAAGGGACGGACGCGGGTGCACGTGTCGCGCTCGCACCTCACGACTCGCGGTCATACATCACAACAGACAGGCGAGAGGTGCCACTCGTGTAGACGCACGGAAGATGCAACACAAGCAAAATCGCTGTGAGAACTGTGAAACGGGTCTAAAAGACTAGCGTGGCGTGATGTACGAAGTCCTTGGGTCACGGTGCCAACTTTAGAGGTTTTAACCTGTACAGGCCAAAGCAGCTGGATCCCCCTGAAATGGACAAAACCCATCAATCCCCTGCCTGTGCCTGGTGTGCTGAAGACAATGGCCAGTTCTTCCAGTCAGTCATTTTGAAATAAAAGAGCTGCCAGCCCTGATGGCAGGGTAATTGTTCATATGGAAATTGGATTGCCATCGTCACGCCGGCCTCCCATTGCAACTCGTCGAGACAATTCCACTGCAGGAAGAGACAAGAGTGTTTTCATGTCAAAAAAACTAAAAATACAAAAAGCTAAATGGGAAAACATGCAGAGAAAGAGAGTGTCCTCCACATTCTCCCTCTTCATGTTTCATCTCTAACAATGCTTCTCCTTCTGCCCGGCCTCCCCGCGATGGCGGGCGTGAAAATAAAGCGCAAGCGTCTGCCTCCAGTTCTCAGCTCCTTTATTGTATCTCCCATCTCAGGTTGTCATGTACCTTGTACTCACTTCATCAGACCTTTTCAGCCCTCCTACTTGCCACAAGAGAAATCATAAGACGCGCTTCAGAGTGTTAACCCCCCCACTGACCTCCCCATTTATCTGTCTCTGCCCAGGGCGTAGGTCTCCGGGGACACGCGGGTAATTTAATTGTAGTCCAGTTTTATCATTGCATGTAAGTAAAAGCGGTTCCGTGATGCATCCTCCCCCCCTCCCCCGCCTCAGTGTCAAAGCCGGCGCCTGTCAAAGCCAGCTCTCTGGTCAGGAAAGTGCTGAATATGAATGATCACAATATGGGGTGATATCCTATTATGTTTTCGGGGGGTAGGGCGCCTGTTATTTATTTATTACCAGTTTCCGCTCTGGATCTGTTTAATAAGCGAGAAGAGCACTCACGCTGTTTCCGCTCTTGCCCGGTCAGCAGTTATGGAACTGTTTACGCGTGTGATCTTATCGTATCTCCCCCCACCCACCCCCCTCCCCCCATCTCTTTTCTGATCTTTTGCCTCCTCGCTTAGCCACGCTCGCACCCTAGCTCCTGTAGAGAGGATTGTCCGGAAGGCACGCGGGCGGCCACGCTGTCTTTCAGTGCCCCCCCCCCCATGTCAAAGACATACGGCGTGGCAGTGTGAGGAGGAGGGAATGCTTCCATGTGGTCAGAGTGGACCCACTTCGTCAGCAGTCCGAGCTCCAGCCGGTGCGCACGTGGTGGCAAATCCCCGTGTGGATCTTTTTTGTGTGTTTTGTGTTGCACACCTACATTTTTCAATTATCTTTTTTTTTTTTTTTTTTTCTCTCTGCTGAGAGCAGCTTCTCATGTCCAGGCTTGTGGTGGATGGCGCAAAAAAAAAAAAAGGGTTTGTTGCATATGTGTCAACAAAAGGGAGCGTGTGCGTTCGTGTTCGTGTGTGCGTGAGTGTAATTGTTCGCAAGCGGACAAAGAAGCAGACCTTCCTGTTGATACATGCGAGCCTGGGCATGTAGCACCTAAACAGTTTTCCGTGCGGCATTCATTTTCTCTCACCGAATAAATAAACCTGCGACAGGATTCTCGTATCACTTTCCTGATTTAAATCCTGCCTGTGAAATGCATTCACTCAATCACTCAAGTCCCCCGCTCTGAGCTGTTTGTTCAGATGCTGTCACCTCAAGGTCAATAGTGTGCCAAACTTGGACTTTTTTTTTCTTTTGTGTTTTAGGGGGGTGGGGGTCTAGTTTATTCTCAACCCTCCTCTGTATTTATTAAAGTAAACCACATCTTGCTTTAATGAAGTAAATCATATCACAATATTTTGACAGATCTTTGGTCAGTTTCAATGTGCAGCGATGATGCAATTATAGAGGTTAAAGAGCAGCTACTAATCCTCAAAATTGTACATTCAAAGTTTTTTCCATAAAGAGCAAAGAAAACAAAAAAAAAAACTTGGGCTGTGAAACTACACCTTCGTCCTTGTTCACTGAATTGACATTTCTGAACATATTTCAGGATATTTAGGGTGAATTCCAATTCTTCCTTCAACCTTCAATCTCAAAAATGGGCGCTCCCGTGAAGTGCAAGTTCTGTCCCGATCCTCAGAACATCACATTGAGGGACAAGTTTGAGGGATGTATCGCCCTCAACATTGAGATTCTCCGGCACCACCCTTGGGAGTAATGGACCGTGTATACTCTCGCCGCAGTGTGTCGCCGTCAGCTTGTCGCAGAGATGCCGCTTTTGATTTATACTCGCGCGGCTCTCCGCTATGTTATTCCATGCCACAACGCAAGAGGGACAATCATGAACTAGCTAAACTTACTAAACGTATCTCTTGCGTTTTTCCACTTCCTCACTGTCTCGGCCGTATCCAGACCCACATTTATTGCTATCTCCCTCCATGAATTACTAGAATATGTGCTGTCTTTGTAGTGTGGAGAACCAGAATCGTACAGATGTGGGTACTTCCTCATTTCTTCAATGAGGCGCTCTTTTCTATGCGGATGTAGAATTGACCAATCAGAGGCCTCCTTTCTCTCCTCTCTGCGACACTGTCTGCGACACTGTCTGCGTCGACCTACAATTTTGGGGAGGTGCACCGGAGTGTCTGCGTAGTGTCTGTGTAGGGTGGGGGGGGGGGGCATCTCTGTGTTGTCTGCGTAGGTGAGGCAGACGACCTGACGTTCAAGTATAAATCACGCTTAAGTCACAACATAACATTTACACTTATGTTTGTGGGCCAAAGAGCTTCTTGAAAGAAGACGAGGTGCAGGGTCACATGTAAATGTCTTACTTAGTAGCCTTACAAAATTAGTTATGCAACGGTAAATGGATGATATGAGCCTTTGGTTCGGCTCTGAGACGTTTATGAGCTTATATATTCAAAAGACCAAACGGCTAATTAGGACCAAGGCTGGTGAATTGATTTACACCGAGCACGAAACGTCCTGGATTTTCACATGCGAAGCGGTGCCTGCTCATACTCGCTGCACTTTCAGTGGGATGCGGGCAGCAGGTGCCAGGAATTCAGGCGTGGTTGTGAGGCGGAAAAGGCAATCATTAGAGTGCAGGAAGAGTGGATGAGGGGACTGCATTAGAAAGTAAATTTGACCGACATGCCCACTTGTGTTAGTGCGGTCTTCAAGTTAAATGCTTGGAACAGCTCAGACTTCATAATTGATTTAATAGCAAAACGCAGCTGTTTTGGGGTTGAATTGGCGAAGCCGCTGCCACACAGATGAAGCCTCCAGACCTGCGTCCTTTCTGCTGTTTCCAATGGGATGCTGCAAAGTTGCCAAATGAACTGAAACTGATTATACTAGACTTCATCACAGAGTCTTACAGAGTAGGATTTAAAGTTGTCATAACCATCAACAAACAACTCCTAGGTGTGTTCCCTGTGTGGTTTACGGTCCTCGTTGCGTGTACTATATTTTAACGGACTGTAATGACTTCTGAGACGGCAGGTGGAGTTCTGCAGCGCTTCTGTGTGGCTTTGATTGCTGGTTTTTCTCATAATATGTCTCGTGTCGCTTGGAGAGCATCTGATAGATGTCCCAATGAGAATAAGATCAAAACACCCCCCCCCCCCCCCCCCCCCCAAAAAAAAAAAAAAAAAAAATCTTATCTTTTCATTTTTTGTTTTATTTATTTAAGACGTGTCATGGTTCCTGAGTAGATAAGGAGGGAAAAAACAACCTGAAATCAAAAGAAAAAACAAATCTCTCCCGACATGCCCAGACATGTTGCTCTTTCGTAAGTCTTTTTGTGTGAAATCCTGCCAGCGTCCTGAGACTGGAAAGGACAGCAGTGTGTGACGGCCCGACGACGAGAACCAGATGGTCCCGCCAGCGTTACAACCTGCTGCCCCGCGGACGACCATAGGTTTGTGAAGATTAGTGTTGAACTTTGCTTCAGGTCAGGGAGTTAACACTGATCGGTCAAAACTTTATGGTACTGAAGCACGTCCTCACAGAAGACCCCTCCTCCGGTCAGGGCCTCGACGGCGAGCGCCCGCGGGTGTCCCGGGGCCGTGAAGTGGTAGATCCTTCAGGCCCTTGCGGGTTGTGGGGTGGGATCTGTAGATGGCGACTGCTTCCCTGCCAGACCACATGAACACCTGAAGAATTTCTTAGGGAGGTGGTAAACGGGAAGGTAAATGCCAGGATGTGGGCTTTCCCGCTGCATTGTAACAAGATAAGCAGTGTTTACCCACATTCCCCGTTAGTGGTCATAAAGATACGGCTGATTGGTGAACTGAGAAAGAAGCACCTGGCAGTTAAATAATAAAAGTCGACATCATGGCCCTCATGAAAACAAGATTTACAGAGTAAATCAGCGGCAGGTTTTTTTTTATTTCCCCTCTTTATTGGTTAAGTAAAACCTTTAAACAATAAAACAAGTATATTTTAAGCAAGTTAACATATTTGATGAAAATATGTATTAAGAAATAAAGACGGAAACCTGAATCATTCAAATAAATAATTCTGAACATATTGTGGGCTTGATGTTTCAAGAGCCATCTGTTTGCCACAATTGTCATATTTTTGATCTTCTACGTGGGTTTTCAAACTTTTAGATAAACTTTTAATAAAAAGTTTTTTCCTCCACTGCAACAAGTTGAAGAGGATTTAAGATTTTTTTTTTTTTTTCTCGTTTAAATATGTTCCCTCCTTTGTTGAAGAAAAATTGGCTGAAATTCCTAATTAAGGGTCAGTTCGACACCGGCATCAAGCTGTCTGAGTTTAATAATCGTCTTTCACAGAATGAGATTTTTCAGACGTGCCAGCTTCATTAACACATGATGTGTTCCATTATTATTTCCCCGGGCCATTTGAGGCGTCATTAGCCGGAAGGCTCACGTGGTACGCGGACTCTAAATTTAGCTGCCTTTTTATTTACTCAGAAACGCAGCGTGATGGATGATAGATGTGCCCAGTCGTCACGTACTCTTACGGAAGCTCTCCGACAGGTCGAGAGGAGAGACGTGTGCTCGTCCGGGGGGGGAAACGGGCCGTGGTCCACCTGCGCCGACCCCACCAGGCATCTGTCTCTCGTCAGCTTTTTGAAGCTTCTATAATTCCAGCTTTAAGGATAAAGCCTATGAAAAAGGGGGCAGAAAGCGATAGAGCGGGAAGACATCCTGGGAGACACCAGACCCCTTTGAAATATGTAAAGAAATTAGTTTGCAATGGCCCACAATGCAACATCTGAGGGAATTTTGTGCAACGCTCTTTTCCTATGATCAGGGTTTGGTCATAGAATTTGCATGAAAAAGCAAAAGAGCTCTTTGAAGTAAGTCACGGTTGTAATGGCTACCAGAGTTTACGGAGACCTCAGCTAACTCTCTGAGATGATTGTTCTCGCACGCACAGGTTGAGAAACGTGCTTCGCCACAGTCTGTTTGGTGGGACGTCAGTGGAATAAAGTCACTGTCACAGAAATCAGCAGCTTGTTCCACCTTCAGTGAGATGGCGTTCATGCCCATGAGGGCTGACAGAAATGTCCGTATTTTAGTTTCTCCGTGGATGACAGGCAGCTAACATCAGTCTAAAAGGTGGTCAACACTTTGTTCTCACGTATGCTGCTTTTCTTTTTTCCAATTTAACAATCTATAAGAAAAAAAATGGCTCAATTTAGAAGTTTAGAGAGCTGTAGGTTTAAAATTTTATGCACAGGACTTGAAATGTTCCTGTCGAGTGTGCGAAATACATTTAAAAAAGGAAAAAAAAACACCTGACAAGTAAGGTGGAAGGCGGTTCTGTCTGGGGAAGACGGCTTACGTGTCAACAGATTACAAGAGATGTTTCAGTACACTAAATGTAATAAAGTGACAACAAACTACTGCTGTATCTGTCTTCAATCTGCCCTTGCTAAGCCTTACTGGCACAGTTTTTTTAAAAGAGCAAAGTCTGTTGCACCAATGCTGACAGGTGACGGTGTTCATTTAATTCTGAGACCATTACTGAGGCTCCTTTTTCACATCTGTCTGCAGTCGTTGCAGTGACACTTCTTTGTCAGTACCAGTATTTCTCGCTTATGTTGCCAACAATATTGTTTGCTGCAAAGTTGTTTTTTTTTGTGATGCTTCCTTGAAAGCTGGAACATAAAAGTTGTTGTGGCAACTCTTCAAGCCGAGACAGGCTTATAATTGTCAGTGAAAGTGTCTTTGAAATTAAAGGTTTGTTGCTTTAAAGCTGAAAGTATTGTTCACATCTTTTCTTTATTTTGCTCGTTCCGCGGTGTGAACACAAGATTATCTTCTTTTTATTTTATTTTTTTTGTCAACTGCTCGATGTTCAGTCTTGATAGGGATGCTGACTGCTCTTCCCTCTTAATTAAAGCTGTAAAACCAAACTGCCCACATTTCTGTCCTGAATAAGCACAGACATGGATTTTATTGCACCATTTCATTTTTAATGGAAATATTTAAGGCTATGAATCGGAAAGGGCATGATACGTTCATGCAGAGAAACTGGCGAAGGTGGTGGAGGTGGAGGGGGGAGTGACAGAGTAAATGAAAAGAAAAATAAAATCATTAAATTGAGTGGTGGGCACTTAAATGCAAATGAGTTTTTCCTGATGAAATTAGCAGGGTCCCTCCTGGGCAAATGTCTAATCAGTGGCCTCACCCCACTTAGTCCAGCAAGCAAAGGCAAGTTAAAGTAATAAAAACCAAATTAAAAAAAAAATGCTTTGGCTCGTTTCATCGGGGGGCTTGGATTTAACAAAATGCGCTCGCGGACTCGACTGGCGAGGTGAAACGGAAAGGAAGCTGCTACTTGGTGTGGAAGCTCGAAACCCACATTTAAACACAGACGGACATTTGTTGCGTGGGCGCAACTGCTGCAGAAGCACCTGCAGTTTCATATTTACCACAGCTTGGGCAAACAGCAGCGATCGAGGACTCGGCAGGCACCTGCTGCAGGCGTCTGTGCTCTTCAAGGATGTTGTGCGATTGTGTTTCCTGAGACAGAACAGTGTACTTCCTGAGCACATTGTGTCTGGAAGTGTTGATTTTGTTTGGGTTGGGGGGTGGGGGTGCGCGCACGGCACAAAGTACAAATGAAGCTGGAAGATATCCAAGCTGTTTAAATAAGCTTCTGCTCAGTTATGGTTTGAGATCAAGCTCATGGCCTTAATCTTTCTTTATAGAACAGTTTCATTTTCTCACCAGTGATCATTTCTGATATCAAGTCAATTAAATCCTGAAATAACACGGCCTTTATAGAACTGGAGCACAAAATTGACTCGTATACGAAAACACCTACACTGCACACTGTTCGCTTGCGGCAGTTTTTAAATGGTTTTAACCCAAAAAAAAAAAGAAAAATCAGTGTTTCAATCATTGTAAAGGATCAGTTCACCCTAAATCAATCTTGCTGGTGCTCTAGATAGTTTTGTTTATAATTCCTTAAATTGTTTGGGCTCGAGTGAAGATTGAATGCTACTGTCGTGTTTGCCTTTAAATAGGACTCAAAGATGGCACAGATTAGCAAAAAAAAAAAAAAAAAAAAAAAATCATCACTTCAACAAAGTGATGATTCTGTTTCCTTTTCTGTGCTTGTTGATTAGCTGTTTGTGGCATTTTTCATTCGTGAAAGCCTATGCAACACTATCCATGACTCTGAGAGGGGACTGTCTGGAAACGTGCGCCTTTAACTGCATTTATAACTGAAAACTGTTTCTTTTAAAATTGGCCGCTTTGTCAACTTTGTTAAGACACAGAAAGGATTGATGACGACACTCTGAGTGAGAAGAAATAAGAGCAGTTTGACTGGAGTGCGGTCTGTGAAAATAAGTGCTGCGTTGCCCCAGAATAGCAATATTTTTATGCAAAAATCTTAGAAATGAGAGGTACTTTAAATATTGACCCATAGTGGGGTTTTTTTTCTTGGTCTGGGAGGGATCCAAGTTTTGTAAGTAATGGTCCCTCAGAGGCTTGCTGAAAAAACGCTGGAGACGGAGCCTGTTGAAAGAGGCCGATTTATGCTCCTCACAATCCTTCTGTAGGAAAAGATGTTTGGAGGAGGCTTTTGGAGAGTTTGGAGAATTCCAGAGGTGCAGAATTCAGTAAAAATGAGGATAAAGTGTGTGGGGCAGATCAAACAATCGATTTAGAAGGTGATGAGCACACGGGTACCTGAAGGAGAACTGGAAAAGAAAAAAACTTTCTGGTTGTTCATTTTTCATTTAAGAAAGTTGTGTCGGTATGTGTTGGGTAATGTTAACCACACAACTAACGCTGAAGAGTGATCTCTCTGACACTTAAAGAGCACAAATATGTCCATTTAACTTAATAAATAACAAAACATTTCCTTTTCTGTTTCCACCAGAGATGGCGAGCCGGGCCTCCCTCCTCCTCATCCTCCTCTTCTGCCAGTCAATGTCACATGCCCAGGAGGAGAGCAGCGATATTCCCGTGGAGTTTATCTCCGATACCCTCATCAATAATGTGGTTCAGGACCCCCAGACAGGACGCATCTACCTGGGAGCGATCAACAGCATCTATCAGTTGGGACCGTCCCTTCAACGTCAGGTCCGTACTGAGACGGGCCCTAAAGAAGATGCGCGGACCTGTACTCCTCCCGCTTCAGCCTGCCAGGACACAAAGCCCATGCCTAACCTCAACAAGCTCCTGCTGGTCCACCCGTCCAATGGTTCCCTTATAGTCTGTGGTAGTCGCTACCGGGGCATTTGTTCCCTCCTAAACCTGTCCAATGTGGACCAGCAGCTGTATTACAGTGACAGTAAAGGAGAGAGGACTTACGTTGCTAGCATAGAGGATAACGTGAACGTGGTGGGTGTGATGTCTAACTACACAAAAGATGGACATGTCTTCAATGTTTTTCTCGTTGGGAAGGGCTACGGAAGCCTGGACAGCACCAAACTCATCAGCACGCGGATTCTTCAGGACTTTAGGGATTGGGTTGTGTTTGAGAGCATCATTGAGGCCTCCACAGTGCAGACAACACCATTTGCTCCCAAGTACCTGCACGACTTCCGTCACGCCTTCAAAGAGGATGGTTTCATCTATTTTGTCTTTTCTCGGACGCTTGACGGTACAGATAACAAAAACCTGACCTTTGTGTCCCGCCTTTGTGAAGACGATTACCATTACTATTCCCACACAGAGCTGCAGTTAAACTGTGGGCAGAATAACCAGTACAACAAAGTCCAGGCTGCTTATGTGGCTTCTCCAGGAAAAGAACTGGCTCGGGTCATTACCGAAGGAGATGCGTATGGGAAAGTTGATTCATGGAGTAAAGTCCTTTTCATGGTGGCAAGTTCAGACGAGGACGACAGCAAATCTGCTCTGTGCATGTACTCCCTCAACTCCATCAACAAGAGGCTGGTGGATATCATCAGTGCATGTTACAGTGACTCTGGGAAGATCTCGGGGACCCCTGCTGTTGACATCCCCTACTCATCTAGAAATGATGAATTTTGCGCCTCAAAAATTTCGGTAACTGCTCCTTTCATTTCAGTTTATTGAAGCTTTGAAATGGAAAAATGCTACTATGCCAACAGCACAAGTGCTTTTGCAGAGTCCAAAAAATCTGACAGTCCTTCAAATCTGACATTCGTTCAAATTTTCAGGAAACTAAAATCACAGATGCAGATCAGAGTAGAGTTATCCACTTTCCCAATGTTCATCTCTATTCAGCTTCACACTATTATGTCTCTGCTGTACCTCAGATGAAGGTAGTGTGAAGTTGAACATCCATTTCAAAAGATGTTCACCCTGCAGAGTGTTTTCTCCCTGAAAACCTGTTGCTTTGAACAGAGGTGTGAGCCAGTTCTGACAGCTTTTAACTCTGTCATTGTTGCATGTATACTGTATTTTCCTCTTTGAAAACATAAGAAAAAGTCAGGTTGTCCTGTGTTTGGGTTCGAGACTTTTAAACATTTAGACCGTCACATCCAGAACAGCTGGTGGTCCAGTATCAGACTGGAGCTTTAAACGTAACGCCTTAACAGTTCCAGGCAGTTTGAGAGCTGAAGAACGATGGTGAGGTTCTGCACGAAGCGGCTCAAAGGCAGCGCGAGCGGGGAAACGAATGAGATGAAGTATTGATGGGATCTTTAAGATGATGGTGATAAACGGCAAGCATAAAATATGTTGTCACAGAATGTAATCCAGGGGTCTCGAAAGTCGGTCCCCGAGGACCGGTGTCCTGCAAGTTTTAGACGGTTCCCTCCTTCTTCACACCCTGATACAAGTGACTGTGTCATTAACAGACATGTGCTGACCTTGATGACAAGATGATGAACATAAAAAACCTGCAGGACTTGGGCCCTCGAGGACTGAGATTGGAGACCCCTGATTTAATGCATGACAACCGTAAACCCAAAAAGGCTGCTAGAAAAATGCAGACAATAGTATTTAATTGGGGGCAAGGGAAATAAAGATATAAGCTGCTGGTGCACGAAAGCTGTGGTGTAGCGGACTGCGTTTACAGTGTGGGACAAGTCTCACCAGTGTTCAATCTGGGGTTTTTCTAGGCAAGGGACCCACATTTCTTGGTCCAACATCCTTGCACACCGTCCCTTCTTTTGGTAGAGTGTATGTAAATTTCACCAGTTGCACCTTTCTCAAACATTGCACTTAATTAAAGGAAAAAGAGACAGTTAAACCTCTTACCAATTTTACTTATTTATTTATTTCACTTGTAGAAGTGATTCTAGTTTCATCAGTATATTATTAACTTTAGGAAAAGCACTCATACCTGGATCAAAATTGAAAAATAAAAGTCCGTATTAAGATAAGACAAGATTTGGTACTTTAATATTTTTTTCCAAAAGATGTGTTTTGAAAAAAGGGGGAGTCGCCCTTTAAGTGGGGTCAACTTAGATTCAGGTCAGAACAGAATTTATGGTGGTTTCCTCTCCAGAGAACAAAATCAATGCTAACTACAGACTGGTTTACTCCACTTCATGCTCCCAGTTCAGTTCCAGTACAGTCGGGATGTCAGTGTCTAATAACTGTATAACAATGTCAAATTTTCACCTGCTGTGTCCCAGAGGGGATGCTAACGGACAGGAAGGATGCAGTGACGTATCGCCACCCAGCACATCACTATCACCATACTTATGTGCAATTATTTACTTACAGAAGGACACAATAGAAACCTACAAGTGCGGTGCAGATTTTCTGCCGTCCCCTCTCGCAAGCAAGCCAAGCTTCGCCTTGAAGGCAGAGCCGGTGTGGACCTCGCCGAGCCTCCTGACTGCGGTGGCTGTTGCCGTGGAGAATGATAACGCCATCGCTTTCTTAGGAAACAACCAGGGAAAAGTCTTCAAGGTTGCCTTTTTATCTGTTGCTTTTCTTTACTTTTCACTACCTTTGAACTGAAACGGTGCTATGTTAATATCAAAAATATTTGTATTATATTTTTGGTTCAGGTGCATCTAAATCAAAGCACGGTGCCAGATGCCTACGGAACGGCTCCCGGCAACAATGTTGGGGAGAAGGTCAACAAGAACCTGTTCTTCGACAGCAGTCATAGCCACCTCTACATTACCACAGAAAAAAAGGTATTTCAGGGCTCGAACACGTGCACATGAATGTGTTTACACAGGGCCAAGAGGTCTTGGAGGTGGTGGAGGTCACCTGTGTCGTGGTGGACACACAATCTCTATAGTTACCTTGAAAGGAACAACAGATGTGATGTCTAAAAGACATGATGCTTTCAGGTGGAGTTGTACACATGGATTCACTGAAGACGCCTCTTTTGATCAAATCAGATAACCTGGCAGTTAAAGTGGCAACAAAACAGAGCATCTCTGTTGTCCAGAGTTTTAAGTCGGTGACTCTAATTTATAGCATCAAAGTCCAGAATCAGAACTGCATATATAGCCAAGTACGAGGAATGTCCAAGGAACTTGTCATGACAATCTGGTGCAAATATTATCAGAAAAAAAAAAGCTATATAAACAAGGATAACAACATAGCAGCCCACTTGGAATGACGGAGAGCTTCAACTGGTAAAATAATCTTTATGACACCATGAAAACTATAATGAATAGAAAAATACACATTTTCAATAAATGAACAAAAAAAATACCTTTGTAACTTATATTTAGAAATTACGTTTACTTTTTAACTATATGAATTGTTTTGATGAACTTGAATGAATTTTACATGAAAGTCTTTAACATTAAAATACATTGCAGCTCTCATTTAAATAAATCATGACTATTAATTTCTCTCTCTTCTTAAACAAAATGAATTGCTAATTTTGCAATAAATACTCCCTCATTCTCCTCATTCCTCCTCCTGCTTCCAAGGGCGCTGATTTTGAGCTATATACAGATAGACGCCGCATTGGCTGTTTGGAACGAGAAATGCGGCCGCCATCTTGGACCGGTCATTCTCTGGGATTATAACCGTAGTAGTATTACCGTACGTCGAGTCGCAGCACAAGTGAGAGAACATGCCTGAACATTGTGTGGGATATTCCTGCTCCAATCGGCGGACCATCAGAAGCAGGGCTCAGGGGATTACTTTTCACAAGTAAGATGTAACATATTTTTCGGTCTAAAAGACGTCTAATAAATGTCTAATAAATGTCTAATAAACGTCTAACGGTCCCTAGACGTCTGGGCTAAAATCGGTCTACCACTGGTCTAAATGAAAGTTTTAGACTAGCCGTTTCTAAATCTAAACTACATTGTACATTGATCAATGACTGTTAAAATGTTTTAATCCAGCATTTGACCACCATTTATACAGTTTACTATTGTTTTATTTTGTATTTAATTATTAATGGATTAAATTGTACCGTATAGATTTGCGTTAATATAGACCGATTATAGACGGGCGAATTTCGTGTGTGAACTTAAACGAGACGTCTATTGCTCAGTGGGTTACTATAATATTGGTTGTATTTTGTTCATTGAATATTACCAGAGTTGAGAAGGAGCAAGGATCCTTTGTTACCGTAACGTTAATGAAACGACGCTAAGCTAATGGCAGTTAACAATGCTACAGTATGTTTATTGTTCACCCGGCTATGAACTGAGACTATAAGTCATATTCCATAACACTGACTTAGATTACAACTGACACTAGAATTGCTATTGTAGAAATATAATTATATTGCTATATGCTATTGCTATGTTTTTCAATGTCACTCTGTAGCCTATAGTGCATTATATTGTCTGATTAATCTTAATATTGTCATGATCTGAGGGGTTTTGTGTCCTTGGTTTTTGGTTTTGTAGTCTTCCTTAGTTCAGTTTTTCCTGCTGCTCTTCCTAGTCCCATGTCACACCTGGTTTGAGTTAATCATTATCAGTTAATAATCATAATCAGTTCGTTTCGTGAGGTATGATTTAATATATTGACGGCACACCTGCCAAACAAATAACACTGAGCGGAGCGGGTGACCGGTTCAAGATGGCGGCTCCAAATCTCGCCAGCGCCAGTGGGGAGTAGTAGCGTTCGATGCGGCGTCCATCTCTATATATGTCTATAGAATGACCCCTCTGTTTGCTAGCAGTTTACTCATTGATGCATCTTTACGTGACATGTAAACAACATAAAACAAAGCAAACCATAATAAAGTAACTTCTCGTAAGTCTTTAACATACTGTAACAAGTAAATCATTTGTTTGCATATTTTTGCGGACTCCGGAGCAACTTTTGCACGTTGTTATGCTGCGATGGGAGCAGGAAGTAAAGCGTCAGAGTAACAGGAAGTAGTAGAAGAAGAGTTGTGCTCTTCAAAATAAAAGCACACAATGTAAAGCGGTCGACCACATTATTTACCATGAACAAATGTAGCTGCCATTTACAAACAATGCAAAAACTAGGAGGTAAGGATCTATACAAGAGCACAAGGAATAAGAGTAATAATAACAAAGGGTAGGACAGGAGTTTATAAGCGAATGGAGCACAAATGAGTGTTAATGTAATGTATAAGAAAGAGCAGGAGGTTTTTTTTTTTTTTTTTGTTAATGTAACATGATGTCTGTGGGTGAACTAGATCTTATTTAGGAGGTGAGTTGCAGATGGGAAGGAGCTGTTGTGGTGGTGTGAGGTCTTGGTCTTGATGGACTGCAGCCTCCTGCCAGAAGAGAGTTCAGGATGTTGTGACCAGGGTGAAAGAGATCAGCCACAGTCTTGGCTGCACCTTCACAGTAGCTGTTATTAAAATCCAAGAATACTCTGTTCATCCGTGAAGGCAAATTAATGAAATATTTTAGATTTGAATTTAACTTGAATGCCAGCACGGCTTTATTGTGTCAATTTGAACGGTTTTGTGAATCCAGTGAAATGATCAATCGGAGAGAAAGAAAAATCTTTTTAAAAATGATAAGTAATTGAAAATAATCTTTGGTTCTAATATGTGGGATATGTCCATCTTATAAGGCACATTTACACCAACGGTATCTGGATCTTCAGCACCTTGCCCCTTTTTTTTTAATAAACTAAAAGATTATTTTGAGCCTTGGTCTTTAACATTTTTTCTGAGGTCTGAGAAACAGGTTAGATTAAAATAAGTCCACTGAAGTGTGAAATATTGAGTGTTGGGGGTTTGACTGACTGGTTACGCAGCAGTCAAACCAGTAAGTGCACTTCGGCTGTACTGAAGCAGCACAAAGGACGTTTTTCCACGTTAAAATATCAGTTTCACCTTCATCTGGAGGAGAAGTTGCTTACTTTTAGGAGGGGTTCTCTTTTTGACTCCTGTCCTGGTTGCCTTTGTTTACCTTCACAGCGCTCTGTCACCCATCAACAACATAAAATGAGCTCACAGAGCTGCAGAGGACAACATGGCAGAGGTGACTAAGAGGCTGAAGAAAGCAGTGACAGAAGAGTAATAGAGAGTGTGACCAAACAAGAGACGAAACAAGAGTAAATCATGGACAGTGTTGTAAAAGTGACTTAACCTCTCTGCCTGTAGGGGGACCCGCTGAGCTAAAAAAAAATGTATTTGCATTGCTTTAACTCAAATTCTGTTAATGTTATGCATTAAGAGAATTTGAGTTAATACAGCCGTGGGTGTTTTATTAAGGCCTTTAAATGCAGCTGCTGTGAAACAATCAGATTAACATTTTATTGCTCAGATTCATTACATTGTTGTCACAAATGATGGTGTGTGCTGTGTCTCAGCGTCGCTGTAAACGGTGACGGTTATTCCTGCAGCGCAGCTCATTCAGCTGTTTTAGATGTTAAATCTGAGATGAGGGAGAAGTTCCTGGAGGAAGTTCAGGCAGGTGGGATGCAGCTACACATTCATCCTGCACCAGTAAAATGAAAGAAAAGAAGAAAAAACTCTGATGTGGAAGTTCCTGATTGAGGGTTCATAGATTTATTCTGTTATTTGCAAATGTATCAAATTCAAAGTACTCATTTGGACATATTATATACTGTGTTTAATATTTAATTATTGAGCATTATTATGAATGCATTAATGTGTTGGTAGCAAATCAACACCCACAACTGACATTTGGTTGAGATTTAAAAAGCAATATACTTTGGACAGTATAATCTCTGTCCTATGGTGCAAATGACTGTATTATAATTAAAACAGACAAATTCAATTTCATTTCACCTCATTCAGTCCCCTCCCCCCACTCCCCGCAATCAGGTTACTGAAGCTATTCAGCTACCACTTAAAAAGCAAATAGACGGTATTTCAGATGTCGTTGAATCCAGCATTTTGTTTGAAATAAATCGAAACCTTAATGTCACATTTGGAGGAATTTCTCAAAGATGGGTAATTGCATCCTACCACTACCACTGAAGTAAATTGTTTCAATATTTAAAACATAACCATGCGCTCTGAACTGTTTCGTCTCCGCTCTGTAAACCAGGAGTCATTTCTAAGGATATTTAAAACGCCTCTTATGTTGTGGAGGTGCACTATTTGATTTTATCCCATGTGGTGATTCTCCAGATCACCAAGGTGCCGGTGCAGACGTGCCTCCAGAAGAAAGACTGCCAATCATGCGTGGCACTGAGGGACCCTTACTGTGGCTGGTGTGTCCTGGAGGGCAGGTGACGACCTCAGACTCGCACACCTGCACTCGTGCATGCACTCACCGATGAATGTTCACAGCTACAGTCGAACACGAACGCCTACGCAAGCAATTCCCTCTGTGAAACACAGCGGGATATTTGTTCAGTGGTTTATGGCGAACACTTTCAGTACTTCTGGCCGTTTATATTCCATCTCCTGTTGTCCGGTGCAGCCGTAAGGAATTAAAGCTGTTTGTCTGCCACATGCAGTGAAGCCAGACTGCAATTTGCTCTCATCAGCTCATTTGTCAGGGTCTGGAGAGGGAGAAAGGTGTGAATGCATCATGTATTTTACAGGAACATGATCAGGAGCAGAGAAGAAGCTGAAAAACTGTCCCCCTCTGGGGACTCCTGGTTCTCCTGGATCACTGCCTGCACTGAGTGTTAGAGCAGAAAAAAATGTGTCAATCAAATCAGTGAGGAGATAATCAGCAGTTACACTCATTAATTAAGTCAAAAGAGTTGATGGATCCAGCTTCCAAATGTGAATTTAATGCACTTTTTCATTGCATCTTTGGGTTATTTGACCATGATACCTTGGGTTCATGATTGAACCCAAGGTAAAAAGAAAAAGGGTAATGGATTAATGAATATTAATGATATTTGCTCCCTCAGTTCATACGACTTGAAAAGTCTTCGTTCCTTTCGATCTTCTGCTGTAACTTAATGCAACATTATGAAAATTACATCAAAGAACATTGAAGAAGTTAAAACCAAAGTATATTCTGGATACATTATTTTTGAAAATCTGAGAATTAGGTCTTAAAAACACGAGAGTTTAACTTGATCAATATAAATACAGTATTTCCTTTCAGCCTCCGTCTTTACAGATCAGGGTTATTTTCTCATTAGAGGTATAAAACTGGACCATTAAAAATGAAAAAATAAAAAGGGGAGGGTTAAAACTGAAATTGGAGAGAGTAAATGTTCTTCCAGTGCTTGTATAGTAATTGTACATAAAAAGAGAAACTTAACATGTTTTACTACTACATGATGTTGTGTTGGGGCTTTTTTTCTTTTGTGAAACTGGGACATGGAGCAGGGGCTGATGGGATCTGATTCTGCTTCATGTGCAGGTGTACCAGGAGGTCTGAGTGCCGGCGGGCAGAGGAGAAAAATGGCTGGTTGTGGAGCCCAAGTCAGCAGTGCGTCAAGATTGTATCCTTCTATCCCCCAAATCTTTCCTGCAAAAAAGACTGGCAAGGTGCAGAGCGGCACTCATTCACTCTTTGATCTATTTTTGTCTGTCTGGCTCTTCAGTACACAGTTCTACTTACATGCATGTCACAGACATCTGTAGTCTTCGTAATAATCTGTTTACGTCGTGAGACGGAGACCTGGGCTCAAAGTCTTCCTGTTCTGTATCGATCTGCCCAGAAATGTTAAAAAAAACAACCTCTGAACTGTCTTGTTATAACCGTCCTGTCTGATTGTGCTCACAGTGTTAAGATGGAGATCCTCTATGAGGCGTTTTTCCTCTCAAGTTGTTCCTTTGTTTTCACTCGTCCTCTTTCTGACTCCTTCTCCGTCGCTCCCTTTCTGATTCACACTTGAATTTCCATCAGCAGCATGTCTCCTCCTTTCTCACTCTCAATCAATCTCCTGCCTTTCAAAAGGAAATTGTTCCTCTTCTGTAATTTTAATTATATTGAGGTGTTTGAAGTACACACAGAAAGGAGAAATTAATTTCATTAGAACTTGTATCTTTTTTTTAATAGAAGTGCATCATAAGCAACATTTCCATGAAGAATCAGTTTCATAGCCTTTGTTCCTCCTTTACAGGTACAGATCAACGTTCCCTCTCTTCCTGCCATTGGACCCTCTGACCGACTACATTGCAAGATCGGCTCGTTCCCAAGTGAAGGCACCATGTTTGCCACCAATCAGGTCTCCTGTCATCTGCCACAGCCTTCACTTATACCAGCGACGCCTGAGGACCAAGGTTTGGATTCCTAATCCAGCTACCCTTTTATCATTTTTTAAAGGCAAATGTCTATAAATGTCTGTTACAGCAAAGGTTTGTGTTACCTGAAAGAAGTGGGTAAAAGTAAAAATCTATTATTATTTTGCAATTAAATCAATTGTGGACATAAAAGTTACAAATCAAGCAGCCAGTTCTTGGATGGATTTTGATCTAATATTGTGATTTATGTTGTGGTGCAAGCTGTGGAGGCTGTAATAATGAAGTTTAGGGCCGTTTTCTGACAAACAAAGTCCATCTAACCAAAAATCATGAATCTTTCTGTGGACAGAGAGACTTCATTCACATTCCTGGTCACCCTGAATTTCATGGATACTAATGGATACTTTTGCTCTAAACTATATTTTTCCTGTATGACCTGATCCTAAAATGTAACTCCTAAAATCTAACCTTCATCTTCATCTTTGTATAGATTTTGTCGGCGTGGCCGTCAGGATTTTTGTCAACGAGACCGTGGAGCTGGCCGCGCGGGAATTCCAGTTCTACAACTGTGCCGCCACAGTGAGGAAATCTGAAAACACGCCGTGAGTCTGGCTCTTATCCATCAGTTCTGCTCCGTCACTCGCTGAAAATACACAGTGACACTGAACGCAGCATCAAGTGACAACCTTGATGTAAATTTATCACCATGCATGAGCAGATGAGGGATCAAGGCTCTTGCTTGTAAATTGTGATACATGGTAGTTTTGAATGCACCTCTTTGCATTTTCTTTCCTTTTATGGCCAAGCTGAGGAAATTGCTTCAGTTTCCTTTTCATTAATCAAAAAATGAAAGTCAATCCTATCAGTCCCCCCCCACCTCTCCTCATACCTTTCACGCTGAGGTGTGTGATGAACGAGCTTTCTTATGCGAAGTTGCAGAGATCAATTTCATTGTCAGCATCATAGCTTTTTGCACTGGACACTGATGAGTTTGCAGGTTTTAGATTTTGTTTGCATGTGCTTTTATTTATGTGAGCATGTGCGCTCAAGCTTGCGTGAAAACGTTTTCTTGTGGTTCTTATTTGAGCCCACTTTACCGTGTGTTTCCAGGTGCATGTCGTGTGTGTCGAGCCCGTGGGGATGCCAGTGGAATACACACGACCACACGTGCAGCGACAAAGACGACGCCATTACGGGTCCCAACATCATCAAACACCGCGAGGTTGGTCAACCCGAGGAACAAAGTCAGCAGCTTGTGGAACATGTGGGATAAATGCTGCCAAAAGCAGAGCAGGAGTTTTTAAAGGCACATCTAGTCACTGTGTGTTGTGCAGTGGCTGAGTAATGCAAATTCCTCCTGAAAATTAATAAAAAACACAAATCTCTCTATCAGCTGCCTCCATCTTGCATGGCAAATGTTGGGGGCGGAGAATATCAAATTACAAGTCAGCAGATGTTTCAGTGATATACTAATCTGTCGCCACAGATGAAGGTGTCTGTTAAGTGGCTTGCATGTTTTAAAATGTAAATGGTTCAAACTACGAGCATCTGAGTTGCTTTGATGTCTTTTTCAGGGATCAAAGTGTCCTCGGTTTGAGAACCCAGATCCGGTCCTCATCCCTGTGGGCTACAAGACCCGGATCAGCTTCGAAGGGATCAATGTGGACCACTATCAGGTAAACTGGTGCAGGAACAGAAATGACATTCTTGTAGACTTTGTGTGTGTTCAGATTGTAGAGTCATGAAGAACGCTTGGTAGATGATCAGAGTCGTCTGCTTATAGTGGGTCTAAGTATTAAACAAATATCTCACAAGACAGTCGACAACATACATCCTTCTCCAGCAAAATTAATTCCAAAAACATTAAAAAAAAAAGAATTGTGCTTCATTCCTAAGTACCCCCATGATTCAACAGCTGGTGCAGCTGTCTTTGCAGCAATTGCTTGTTGTTTTTGTGTCTGACTTTACAAGTCTCTCACATTGTTGTGGAGGAATAGACGCTAGTTGGCCAGAGTTTTACTTTTTTTTCTTTTTGCCTTTATTTTTTAAATAAGTATCAGCATGGTGAAAAAGTCATCTATCCGTTTGTCTGAGGTGATATTTGACTGACCCACAATCATTGGACAGTCATCAGCTACATACAAGTGGTCACAGAACACAGAAGGATGCCATAATGACTGTAAAGTGCATATATTTGGGCATTCAGCCTTATAGCAACATGTGCAAAAACTAAAGGCAGGAGAAGGATGATATTAATCACCAAAATCATAACGGAAAGTCATAACAAACTACAGAAGTGATGAATGGTCTGCATTTATGTAACACTTTTCTAGTCTTATTGACCAAGTGTTTTATGGTGCACGCCACACTCACACAAACCTTCAGACGCTGCGTCTAGATAGAGCAGCCTTTTCTATTTTACACACATAGACGACAGATAATAGATCAGGGGCTGGAGAGAAACTCAGTGGTTTGTCCAAGGACACTTCTACATTATTATGGAAAAGAAAACACACGTCCTCTTTCAGTTATTTACACCTCTGGAGGTGATGATGGTGATAATAGTGATGATGATAATGGTGATGGTGATGATGGTCATGGCCATGATGATGATGATGACGATGATGGTAGTGATGATGATGATGATGATGATGATGATGATGATGATGATGGTGGATGATGATGGTGATGATGATGATGATGATGATGGTGATGATGACGATGATGGTGGTGATGATGATGATCAGGTCCTTCTGGTATCTTCAGATGATCAACGACATGTCAGAAATTAAACATTTTCCTTATTTTTCAACAAGCTGCAATCTAAAATCCAGAAGCCTTTTTTGTAAAAAATGAAGCTGTTGTTTTCTGATTGCTACACATTATTGAATAAAGTTAAAATCAAGTAAATCAGCTGCTTCTTTCACAGAAGACTGGATTTGATGAATTTTACACACAAATTAAAAGACTTCATGTCATCATCCTCAGTGCTCAAAGTAACTGTTATATTATTTTATTATTAAATCTCATGTATATTTTATAATGTCTATAGCTAAAACCCCAGAGTTAAGAGTGTGCACTCTGTGGTTCCCATGACTGGACATGTTGAATGGAGAGGCAGAGCATCACCCCTGTAACTCCTCAGTCACAGCTCCTCATTAAAAGCTTAAAACCCGTATGTCTTTTATTTAGACTTTAAAAAGATTCTCTCCTCTGGTTTGAAGGTGCTGTCTGATGCACCTGTACGTCTTCTCTGTGTGGGAACAGAGCTCTTTCAGGAGCCTGCATGTGTTGCTCTTTGTGCTGTACTGAGAGCAGAGAGCAACACCAGAGATGCAGCACATTTCTTGTTTCTGTTTGTGTCTCTCTGCAGGGTCGAGCTTTCACCATCGGGACGGAGCTGATGAAAAACACGGAGGAAGAGGTCAGAGCTGAGGACGGACCGTTCTACACTTTCAGTGGCTTCGACGTGAGTGTGGCCGTTAGCTCGTAGCTGCATACGTGCTTTGAAACGACACTTTTGTTCTTCCACTGAGCTTCTGGCCAGTTTGCCGTCCGCTCAACACGAATCCTTGAAGTGCGGCTGATTTGTGGAGCTGATTCTCAAAGTTCAGTTTTGAGCAGCACTGAAAGAGGAAAATATATTGTAAAATATCACTTGAATCTAATTATTTCTCTTGCACATCAGCCCACATGCAGCTCTAATATCTATCTATATCGATCCATCTTTAGAGTCCAGATTTATTAATTAAATGAACCTGAAGCAACTTTTCACAGACACTTTGATGTTCTTTAGCGCCCCCTAATGGACAGGCTTCCCTCACTTGAGTTATTCTGTCTCCAGCTGTACATAGTCAATGTTGTGACAGGGAAGCTCAAACAGTGCATACCCCCCAGCTATCTTCTTTTCCCAACATTGATTTCTTCAGCTTAAGACCTGCCAGACTGGGTATAATTTTTCTTTCCTTTTCCCTTGACATGAGTGAGCAGCAGCTCCTACTGTTTGCAGGGAAGAGCTTAAGCACCATTAATCACTAGACTCTTTATTAATAATTCATTTTCTTCCAATTTTGTAGTTTTCCTACGACAAGGCACCAGAGACGAATGTTCTTTTCTACGTGAAGGACAAGGAGTCTGGAAAGAAGCTGGACAGCACACTAAATGGTACATTTTCATATTTTGATGTGGAAATTGTATTTACAATGTCCTGTGTCTTCACTGCAAGTCCCAGTGTGACGTTTCCATTACATTAGAATAAACTATCTCTGATCTCCAATTTAAACTGAATTAAATTAATTGGTTATGACTTCACAATCTAAAGTGTTTTATTGGAATATAAAGGATCCAGAGAGATTCATGACGAATGATTGTGAGGCCTCTCCTGCATTTTGCATGACAGTGTGAAATATGAATTTTAATGCAAGATAATTTACAAGAGATTATAACTATATATAAGGAAGTGAATGAAAAGCAAAGTGGTGATTGTTTCTTTTCCCTCCCGTTTCTCCTCCTTCAGTCACCCTGTACAACTGCTCCATAGGGAGGGGGGACTGTAGTCTCTGTAAATATGCCGACTCAAAGTACAGCTGTGTGTGGTGCAGAAAGCAAAATGCATGTGTGCATGAGAAGCTCTGCAGCGCTCAACAGGAGGATCCACTCAGCGTCCAGTGTCCCAACCCCGAGATCACAGACGTGAGTATCTCTAACAGTGTTGTCATCACCTCCTGTTTGCTTTTGAAATGGAAACTGTGACTTCCTCTGAAGCTCGTGATTAGCAGTGAACAGATATTGACCTTTGTTTATTGGATCATTGATTGGAGCAGTGTATTGGTTGTGTATTTTCTGTCTCATCTTTGTGGTAACAAGATTTAGGAGTCTCCTTGAGAACATGCTCCAGGTTCCCTTAATCGTATCTAGATTGAATCAATATTCGGTTTGCTTACTTAATTATTGGTGCCTTTATGTCCCTGACCAAAAAAAAAGAAAACTCATTATGCTCATATCGTTTGGGCAGAGGTCATAAACGGATATTTACAGACTAACAGATTCACTGGTGGATCAAAATGTCATTGATAAACTGGCATGAATGTGTTTGTTGGGGAAAATTATTAATGAAAGATATTCATGCAGACTAACTTCATTTGTGAACTGTGGGTTGGTTCGTCCTCCACTTTTGAGCAGAATGAAATGTCAACCACCATCCAGTCATTCACTGGATTGCCGTGACATTTTCTACAGATGTCCAAGGTTCCCAGAGGACAAATCCTCCAAATGTCTGATCCGTTGAGCATCACACTTAGATGAGTTAAATATTTTTGCTGAACGTTAGCATGTTAGCATTATCATGGACTTTGTCCCAGTTTAGGAGCTGCATCCTTCAGAGGTCACGTTCTTCAAAGACCACAGAAAGGTTTAACCAGATGTTAGGAGCCTTCAGAGAACTTCCTGTTTATGCTCCCAGATCCAGTTCAGTTACCCAGCAATGTTGGCATCAGCGGTTTCTCTCCATCTTTCATACGGAGACGCCCCGGTCTTCTCCAGCTGAGGACATTAGGAAGCATTTCCAGAGCGAACTCGGAAAAGTCTTTAAAATGTAAAAGCTTGCGTCGCTTTGCTTTGACACGATCTTCTTTGAATGCAGCCTTTGAAGGATGCATCCTCCGATCTGGGACGTGGCTCTTAGTTAGCATGTTAGCATGTTAATATTAGCTCTTATCTAAAAGCACTGCAGGTGGTAAACGATTCTACATGACTTTCAGTGAATATCTCCTCACTATCTGCTGGCTGCCCGTCTTTTAGGCACAGTGGGTTAAAACAAAACATGTCTTGGATCTGTAAACTGGAAACAAACAGAGGCCAAAATGTTCCAGGGATTGTGGTCGTGTCCATCAAGTGGGGGAGGAGGGTGAGGATGACTTGGGAGGATTTCATGATGGGGCGTGTTTTCCTGGGCAGCACTGGACGAAGGAAGGAGGAGCTGGCTCACCTTGTTTTGTTCATGTTTCATCTTCAAATACAACAAACGTGATGTCATCCACTGAACTGCTTACCCTGCCTTTAAACAGCAGCCTACATGTTATTGTTAGATTTATTGTACATGTGCTTTAGAGATTAATATATAAAGTTTGATCATTGTCTCATACATACTGTATATAAATTACAAGGGATGTAAATCATAACTTTCATCACGCTACAATGTCACATTGATGAACTGGGACCTGATTGGATGTTTGCTCAATATGAGACGCTCTGACTGAACAAAATCACTTCCATTCATATCATATCACAGTAATAAACCAGAATATATTTTCACAATTTGATTTCAGGGTTCAACTGGACAGTTAATCAATCGATGACGATTCTGTGCATCAATGTCTGATGGATATTTTCATTTAGTATCTATACTGTTTATGCATTAATGTTTAAATTATAGTGTATATTTATGCATAAAGACTTTATGCATTCACAAAAGAAAATGTTGTTAAAACTTATTTTCCTTTCAGTGTCTAGTGAAAAATACTCTGTACACTTTGTGAGTAACTCACTGGCTTGTTAGTGTGTGTTTACATGAAGCATCAGCTTTAGACTTATTGTCCTATTTTCAAGCAAACAACTCACTGATTGTTTAGGGTCTAATAATATTTAATACAGAGTATAAATATGATCCACCACGTCCATGTCTGTAAAACAGTTTGCTGAATATTTGGTCAAACAGACTGTGTAAATCTCTTTTATGTCCTTATTGCTCAACTAATCTGTTTAAATCCATTTCAAATCCTTTCTACCTATAAACACCAACTCCTCCTCCTACGCTCTGTATCTCCTCGTCCAGATTATCCCCCTTTACGGCCCCATGCAGGGAGGCATCTCCATCACCATCCGTGGCTCCAACCTTGGCATTTATAAAGAGGATATTAAAAGCATCACGGTGGTCGGAGAGCCCTGCATCCATGTGGAGGAAAAGTATTCAGTCTCCACCAGGTCAGACCTTCTGTTTGTGCTCCATCCTGTTCAGGGTTTCAGGTTGAAGTTGTTCCAGTTGACGAGGTTCACAGTTAATCACAGGGACGCTAGGAAAGTTTTTGTTCACTAATGTCCTGATGGAATATGTTTGGTGTTGCTGTGTGGTTCATCTGAAGTTGTATTTAGAACCTGATCATGACCAGATTTTTTTGTTTTTTTTCTTTCTTCCATGTGAACATTTAAATTCAATGATGGTTTCTTTTTACGATGATTGTAGGAAGAGTATAAAACTGCTATGATGACGACAAACATGCTTCCTACAGATTTCTGATGTTTGTTGGTTTACAGTGTTCAATTGTAATTTTTTTTATTTAAAGAAACACATTTTAGGAGCCAAAAGCACTTCAGTGACAGCTGTGTTTGAAAAGTGTTCACTTCATACAAACGGTCTATAAAAGAGAAAACAGCCACCAGCTAGAGCTGTTGACACCTGGCAGGAAGGAGCCACATTTACCATAAATTCTTGCCTCACCATCTGCATGATGAGGCATAAACCAGGATTTATGTGACCAGATGGAGCTCTTTCTCTGTTAAATCATCCACTCTTGCTGCTGACATGCCTGTGCTCCTGCTGGTTGTTGATCTGTGCAGTCACATTGCAGGTTGCACCTTGGTTTCTTAAAGTTTTCCTTCTGTAATTTCATTCTTTTCACATCCCAGTTTTTGCTGCTCATCACCCTGTATGAGCTTTAAAAAAAAGTTCTCACAATTGTTTCAGCTGCACCACATTTCCCCCAAAGACCGCTCCAGAAGTTTTGTCTCGTTACGTCTTCCATTGAACTCCAAACGCTGAAATGTGGAAATAAATCCCAGCGCAGCAGAAGCAGCCGATCAGGCATCAGAAGTCACGTTTGATTAATAGCTGCTGAGTCAGCGTCACTCAGATGTTGGCTGAAGGTGTTGATCTTGCCAGTGTGAAAAGCGAATGACATTTATATCCAGTTAGTTTGATTTTTGAGATGGCAGAGCAGGTCGTCCAGTCACTGTAAGGTTGGCATTTTGATCCCGGCTTCCTCTTCTTCTTCTTCTTTTTTTCTTCTTCTAACTTCTATTCTTCTTCTTCTTCTTCTTCTCTTCTTCTTCTATTCTGGTTTTTTTTCTTTCTTCTTCTTCTCTGTTCTTGTTCTACTTCTTCTTCTGATGATGATGATGATGATGATGATTCAGGACCAGGAAATATAATCCTGTTTTCTGATAATAACAGTTGTCAGCTCCAGTCCTGGACTGAAATGACCTTTGCCCCACCTGTTTCTGTTTTGTCCAGTGTGGTGTGCCAGATTGGCCCTGTTGACCCTAAGAAGTCAACGTGGGGCCATGTGGAGGTGGAGGTGAATGGTGGGAGGAGAGGAACTTCCACCAGGATGTTCACCTACAGAGTAAGTACCTCTGCAGCTCTCGTAGCAGAGCGGTGGACAAGTTGGAAAGCTTTTAGCACACGACTCTTCCACAGTCAGAAAATGTGTCCGTTCCTCTGTAAGCGGATGCTGTGTCGGGGTTCTCCTCTTCTCCTTTCATGTTTTATCAGGCCACTGCATATCTATTTAACTAGCTTTTCATATCTCTGGCTCTGTAAAAGCTTCCCCACAGGGACACGACTCCACGACTCCACCCAACTGTTTGCTCAGCAAATTGAGGCAGATGTGGTGCTTGTGTGAGTTTGTGTGTCTGAGACTTCTGATCAAGTGGGTGGGGGGGGGGGGGGGGGGCAGATCAAGGAGCGCGAGAGGAGACGTGAACGTCTACGACAGCACTGTCATCGGTGTGCGTGTGGATCAGAGCTTGTGTGTGCGTGCGACTCCCTGCTGGGGAAATCAGAGTATTATTCAGATGGGATGTTGTAACCCCGCTCCCCTTTCACCAGGACCCAATTCCTGAAACGGTGACGCCTTCCAGGGGTCCTAAAGCAGGCGGCACACTCGGCACACTCATCACAATTTCTGGAACATTTCTGGACACTGGCAGTCGGGACGACGTCAAAGTTACCGTCGGAAGTGTGGAATGCAGCGTGTAAGGATTTCTTTTCACAATAATTGTCATTCATGCCGAAGGCCTGTTCCGTTTCAGTTGATAGAGCTGCTTGTTATTCACACATTGTGCTGTATGCAAATTCTATCAGGCACACTTTGAACCCACAAATTGATTTTTTTTTTTTTCCCACATTCTTGAAGTATAAATGGAATTGACCTTAATTGTGGGAGGAGGAAGAGAAAAGCAGAGAGGATTTCCATCTCTGAGATTGAGCCTTTGCTCTTGATGCTGCCGATGTTCTGCTGCCCTCAGAGACATTTTAGGAAGTGCCAACCGAAACATAATGAGCGAGAGGAGCGGCGAAGCCGAGATGTAACAAACTGTCAGGCTGCTGCCATGCTGGTTTCCACCCCACGCTGACCTTTTGCGAATCCCCTCCTCTCTTCCACCCTCCAAGTGCTGATCTTTGTCCTTGTCTTGGCAGGGAGCAGTTTGGAAAGGAGATCACCTGCAGGACAGGAGAATATAAAGAAGATAAGGTTCCCTCTGACCTTCTCGCTGTCACAATGAAATATGGAAAGAATACCACAAAAACCATCCAAAGTGCCTTCCAGTTCATGGAAAACCCCACCGTGTTGGATCATTACCCCAGAGGAAGCTTTGTCTGGTCAGTTCTGCAGATGCATGAATGGTTTTAGTGTAATATCAGCTGCTTCTGAACGATATGAGCAGTTTCTTTGTTGGCTTCATTTTTGCCTGGATGAATATAGAACTGAATGAAAACTCATGGAAGCATTTATTTAATTAGTCTTTCTTACAATTTGATCATCCACTTCTTACTCAGAAAGATGTTTTAAATTGTTAGGGCTTTGGTGCAACCATGCCAACCTCGAGGAAGGTCTTAAGCCTAGTTTTAAATGTGGAGGGGGTGTCTGGATGCCGAACACCAAGTAGAAGCTGGTGAAGAACAAGAGAAGGTCTGTTAAGTGAAGACTCTGCCTCCTCATTTTACTTTTGAAAACTCTATGAGGAAAAGCAGTCAGTATCAGGAAGAAGTACTCTACTGGAATAATGAAGAAAAAGGACTTCTTTAAGATAAGGAGCTGGGCTCTTAGGGGCTTTAAATGTGGAGAGAAGAATTTAAGTCTGAAACATGAAATCCTGGATTTCACAGGAAGCCACTGATAAAAAGATTGAAGAAATGTGATCTCTTCTACTCATCTTCATGAGAGCTCTCACTGGAGTAATCCAGCAAAGTTAACACATTTAAGTCACATCGACTCAAATAAAGTCGTATTCAAACAATTACAGTCCAATTATACTCCAGTTCAATTCATTTTTGTTTACTGGGGTTTGATCCAGTTCAGTCCCACTCAGTTCAGTGTTTATTTATAAAAAGCTTTTTTTTAAAATTTTTTTTTAATAAAAAAACCTGTATGGATAAAGAAACCAACAAATCAAATTGAATCTTAACTTAAAATCCTCTGTCCAGAACAAGCGGGTGATCGTTCAGGTTTGATTACTGGAAGAGACCAGGTGACCAGGTAGGGCAGCGGTCTGCCTCCATCAGACACACTAGACCAGGGGTCTCCAAAGTTGGTCCTGGGGGGCCGCTGTCCTGCAGGTCTTAGATGTTTCCCTCCTCCTACACACCCTGATACAAGTAACTGTGTCATTAACAGACATGTGCTGACCTTAATGACGGCCATTAATTAGGATCAGGTGTGTTAAAGCAGGGAAACATGCAAAACCTCAAGGACAGCCGTTCCCAAACTTCAGAATACCAAGGCCCAATTTGAAATGGGAAAAATCTCTGCAGCCCACCCAAACCTTTAATCACAACTGTGATCAACATAAGTTATGTTCTGATAATAATGTGAGGGTCAACAAATAAGGTGACACCTGTCATATTAAGTTAAGATGACAGTAGAATAACACTTAACATATAAGCACATATTACCTCGTAATGCTTTTAAATCATGTCGTTAATATTGTACAGTAATTAAAAACATTTAAAAAAGAGGACTTAAACATATTTGTTTAATTTTAATGACCTCTCACGGCCCAACCTGCAGTACCGCAACAGCCCACCAGGGGGCCACGGCCCACACTTTGGGGAATCACTGCTCTATAGGACATCGGCCCTCTAGGACCAACTTTGGCCACCCCTGCACTAGACTGCAACGGTGTAAGAAACAACATGAAAACTGCTTCAAACAAACACAGATCTTTCTTTCTACAACAGGAACTATTATCGTAATCGTCTTAAAGTCATGTCTGGCTTTCCTGTAATTCTTTCTCTGAGTGCATACTCTTGTCTTTGTGCTGCTTTTGAAACACAAGCTCAGTTTTTGTGTTTCTATGTTTTTGGTCTGTGTGTGTGTATGTGTGTGTGTGTGTGTTTTTTTTTTTTAGCGGAGGGAGGAACATTGTGGTGACTGGTTCCGGTTTTGACCTCATCCAGACCGCGATCATGAAAGTCCAGGGAGACATCTCATCTGCTGTCGAGGTGTTACTGTTGTTTATCTTCACTCTTCTTTATAGATAGATAGATAGATAGATACTTTATTCATCTCAAAGAGAAATTTATGAATCAATCCGTTTCATAACTGTTGCTTCCCTGCAGTTGCTTGTTTGCACGCTCACACGACGACGACACTGTTTGATTCTCCCATATCTCTTGTGAGCTTCCTCCTAGCTGCCACCGATCAGTGAGATCGTATAAACCATACTTACTCTCACTTCCTACAACTTGAAACCCTGAAACCTGGAGGGCATCTTTGTCTGGAAACAGCCAGCTCAAACTGGGAACTTGCAGGCGTTTTTGTAAATCTTACTGCTGCTGCTTGTCCTCCTGTGTGCTGGGTGGCATTAAGAAGTCATTGATTTTGTTAAAAGACCTAAATTTAATATCAGCATTAAGGCTGCAGAAGATCTTTTGGGAGAGTACTACGTGATCACTGAACCTACATGTGTGAGCTAATCGAAAAACTTTTTGTTTGGTGAACTTAGTAAATTAGGCCAGCTCATCCATAAAGACATGAAGCATGACCTTGGTTGTATTTTCTATTTCATCAGAGCTTTCATACTCGTGAGTGGTAAAATTAAAAATCCTAAGTGATGGATGAGCATCTTCAGGCACATCAATGTTTGTATTAAAATAAAATCAGCCAGACTAATGTGCAGAAAACTTAAATGTTGCCAATTTGATTTCTAATACTGCTGTTTCTGTTGTTGCCTCCCTGATCCTGCCCAGCCTGCCTACGGGAAGAATAACACGGTCATCCAGTTTCGGTCTCCGACTGTAAACGGTTTCCTGAATCAGGCCTTTAAAACCCAAATCCATCTGGACAACTGGGTGAAGGAGCTGAGGCCCTTCGACTACCACCCAGACCCCGTCTTCAACAAGATGGACCAAGAAGCGTCATCACTGAGACCAGCATCATCATCGTCACTGTGAGCAGCACCGCGGTCTGCCGGTCCACAGGCGAGCTCATAGCAGAGTTACAGATTCAGCTTCTGCTTTAGAAGACATATAAGCACATTTTGGAAAAAAAAAAAAGAAAAAGAAAATGTGGCTGTATTGTTCGTCTTTTTATGCTTATTAGATTATAAAAAAAATTAAAAAACAAACCCCTAACCTTTTAGTTTTTTATAATTTTCTCATCTCAAAATAGTTCCATCTATTAAAATGTCTGTGGATAAACGTGCTACAAGGAGATTAGAGAGGAAAGAGATCACAATACAGACCCAAGGCCTTTTCAGTGACTCCTACTCATTAGTTTCAATCACTTTTGACTGATGGAGCACTTTGAGTATTCCAGTCGCTCTGTCTCTGCAGGGTCGGGGATTCTCCAAAGCCATGACGGTCAAAGAGGCTCAGGCATTTCTGGGTGGCGTTCAGTGTCAGGTCACTATCCTCCAAGATGACAAGCTGATCCTGGAACCTCCTTCCACCCCTCGAGACACTCGGCCCGAGCTGCTGGAGCTAATGGTGAGACCAGGCATGCAGATGACACACTTTCATGAGGGTCCACTAACAGATCCAGCACTTCCGACGTTAACATTGACAACTACAGACATAAATACATGGCTGTAATTCCCTGTTTCTGCAGACAACAAGTCCTTTTGCTCTGTGTTTATCCCCAGATCAAGTTTGGAAACGGGGAGTGGGTCATCGGCTCGATGCAGTACGAGTGGAAGACTGATTTCTCACCATACACCATCATCCGTGTCGTCATTGTGCCCATGCTGCTCATCATCATGATTTCTGTGTTCTGCTACAGGTTGAATTAATCTAATTTAGGTCAACTTCCTGCTCTGTAATGGATAACTAATCAGATGCTTTATTTTATTAAAGAAGAGAAGTTGTACAAAGCCGAGCTCAATGACGTTCTCAAGAAATTAGTGAAAATGTTTGCCATCGTTGTATCTGTTCAGGAGAAAGATTCAGCAAACACGGAGGGAATATGAGAAGGTGAAACGACAGCTTCAGCAGCTGGAGGAGAGGGTACGAGATCTCAGAGAGAAAGAACCCACAGGTACCAGCAGCACAGCTGGAAAGACTGTTTTCAAAGCGCTTAAATGCTTAGAAGCTGTGGGTTTTTGTTTATTTTTCTTGGTTTGGTTTTGTTTTTCCTCGTAGATTTGATGATTGAGATGGAGGACCACACCAACGACCTGACTGAGGGACAAATCCCCTTCCTGGACTACAAGACCTACACAGACCGGGTCTTCCTTTTCTACTCAAAACATGGCGTCAATGACGTCATGATCACAGGGAAGCTCAACGTCCCGAGGGCTCGAAGGGCAACAACAACACGGGCTCTGAACCAGTTTCCAACCTTCTGAACTCCAAGACGTTCCTCAGTTAATGTAATTAGACAGCACACGTACATCACTCAGATGTGGATCTACACTCAGCCCTGTATGAGACGAATACGACGTATTTAGATTTTCAGCTACCGTATTGGCCCGAATATAGGGCGACTCTGATTATGAGATGACCCCTATTTTTCCAATATAATTTTGAGAAAATAAAAATGGGATGAAGGACAATAAGGTTATTCATTGAAACGACTTTTTATTGTACAATTATAATAGAAAAAACACAGAGATAACATTCTGCTGTACTGTTAAACATTTTAATGATTTCATCTTTTTTTAGGAAGTATGGTACCATATTTAAGGTACAGGTACATGTCAGGTTTCCATTTAATTTAAGATCAGTACTATTTAATAAACTTTATTCTCTTAAAATCTGAGACTATGACTCAGTTAATCAGCAACAACCATGTAGTTCAATAACTGCATTAATGATGTTAATAACTGCGTAACCATCAAAGTCCAGTTATATTTGGTTTTAAGAACAACATTAATAATTCAGTCTGTAAAAAACTAATTTCTGGACTGCAACAAAACTTTCTAACCCCTTTGTTCAACATGGTCACGTGATCCTCCATTTTCCATCAGATCTGCTCCATGCGTTCACTGTGATGCTTCCATTCACTTACTGGTTACTTCGGTGCGGCTCCACCTAGCGGCGCAGATGTGTCATTACAATAGAAAATTCTAGACCTCCATTATAAGACAACCCCATTTTTGAGAATATGATTTCTAGAATATTCGGGCCAATACGGTATTTTCTCTTTTTCAGCCGCACTGGCTGCAGGTTTGTCAGTGTCAGACGGTCCAACACTTTAAATTCAAACTCAAACATGTATGCAAGTATTTAAATGGATTGCTATGAAGTTTTTAGTTAAATTCAATTCAGTTTACTTGTATATCACCAATTCACAAGGTAATCTGGAGGAACTTTACACAAAAGCCACTCAAAGTTTACAACTTTAAAATAAAATCCAATTAAATCCAGATTATATTACAATTCACTGTCATTCATGTAAAATCCAGTTCTTTCTGCTTAATAAACCAGTTTAATTCTTTCTTATTCATATTCTAATGAATTCCAGTTGAGTTCAAATTTCATGTAACAGCAGTTCATAATGATGATGAACTGGTATTACAGCTTCATCATGATGATTAATTTAGCTCGTCGTTTGTCTTCTTCTGTGTATTTCTGTTTCCGTAGTTTATCCACACCCTGGAGCACAGTCCAGACTTCAACGCCAGGGCCAAGGTGTACTTCGCCTCCCTGCTGACGGTGGCTCTGCATGGGAAGCTGGAATACTACACCGACATCATGAGAACGCTGCTGCTGGAGCTGATGGAGGAATACGTCCAGAGCAAGAACCCCAAGCTGATGCTGCGCAGGTGAGTGTGGACTGGTGCAGGGCTGCTTCCCTGCAGATTCTGATCCAGCCACGATTCTCACAAGGATGATGACTACTTCTTCTTCTCTTTTTTTGTGATCACCACCAGTTTTTATATGAGAAGTAAAATATATCAACACTTACAACATCAAACACTAAATACTGATGTGCTGGTTTGCAAAAGATAATTCCTAATGGCCTATTATTATTTTTTCTGTGCAGATCTAGAGTTCTGAAACATTCAAACAGCTGATTTGAAGTAGACTTGAATGCAAAAAGGCATTCAAATGTCATCGCTCTTTGAGCGTTGCTCTTTTTTTCCACTGTAACGATCATGTCACGGTCAAATCATCCACTCACTGCTACTTCCAGCACCCTGCAGCTGGATCTGATGGTTAACAAGCATCCGTTTATCACTGCTGAGACAGGGTCATGTGATCTGAACTATCTGCTGTGCTTAGACGGGCTGTGACTAGCTGTCATGAAAGCACACATCTTAATTATTCCCCAATGAAGAAGCTCATTATGCTGATTAGGCCATCAAGCCAACACAAGCCTCCTTATATACAAGACATCTAATTAGCTATGCCATAAGCCAACAGCGGCTGCCACCTGTGGATATCTGACATTATGATGGGTTATTTGTCGGTTGACCGCTGACATCACTTTCTGAATATTCTGTCTTGACATTGACATATTGTATAAAATATTTGAGAGCATATAAGTGAAATGCTTACAGGTGAAAGTTACCTGTTATTCTGGCAGAGTAGAGCAGTGATTCCCAAAGCGTGGGCCGCGGCCCTCTGGTGGACTGTCTTGGTACTGCAGGTGGGGACCGTGAGAGGTCATTAAAATTAAACAAATATGTTTTGAAATTTTCGATCTTTTTTTAAATATGTTTTTAATTACTGTAAAACATTCATTACATGATTTAAAAAAAAAACATTAAGGAGTATTAAAACAACCAGTTAAGTGTTTGCATTACTTAAATCTTAACTTAATATAACAAGTGTCACCTCATTTGTTGACCCCTTACATTTTGATATCGGAACATAGCTTCTAGTCCTGGATGTTGATCACAGTTGTGATTAAAGGTTTGGGTGGGTCGCAGAGATTATTCACATTTCAAATTGGGTCATGGTATTCTGAAGTTTAGGAATGGCTGCTGTAGAGATAATTTTTTAGCTTTTTTCTTTAGCAGACGGATCATGTATGGATATGAAAATGATTAAACATCAGATTTTTCCCCCACAGCTTTCTAACATTACAGCTCCAATTTATCATTTATAGTTTATATTTTCTTAAATTAAAAACAGCTTGTATATTTTTTTTTTTTTTTTTTCAGGTCAAAGACGGTGGTGGAAAGGATGCTCTGCAACTGGATGTCGATCTGCCTCTACCAGTTTTTGAAGGTGATGAGCACTTTGGTTATGGCCTCTTGAAAAATGTTAAATTAATAAGGTAACTGGAGTCATCCCAGTGGTTGACTGGAAGTGGGGGTTAGTTCTGTCACATCAAGTCTTCGGACATGCTTTTTTTTTTTTTTTTTTTTTGTCCAAACAAGCAGTCAATGCTGTGATTGGATGTATCCTGCAGCCAGGTGAGTGGTCGAGATAAATCTGCATGTAATAAATGAGACAAATGTGAACAGTTGCTGATGAATGCGCCTGATTATTGAATGTGTGCGGCGTGTTTAACGACTGCACTAAAGCAGTGACTCTCTTCATGGATTGCCTCATTTCTTTGGTGTTTACCGTATAAATTTATTCCACTCGTTGTGGTTAGTCGCAACAATTAACGTCCTGACTGCAGACGTGGCAGCCTTCCAATGGTTTTGGTGTGTGTGTGTGTGTGTGTGTGTGTGTGTGCACCAGGACTCTGCAGGCGAGCCCTTGTACAAACTGTTCCGGGCCATCAAGCACCAGATCGAAAAAGGGCCCGTGGACGCCAGAGTGAAGAAAGCCAAGTACACCCTCAATGACACAGGCCTGTTGGGCGACGACGTGGAGTACTCTGTTCTGGTGAGATGGACACACACACACATTGCACACACATGCACACACAGACCCCATACCAACACTTGTTCATGCAAATTCAGAAACTGTCACAAAAGATGTACATCCTTCTTTCTGATTTCATGGTACTTCAGTGTTTTCAGCTCAGAGCGAAAAATCCATCCATGGTTAATGTCTTTGTTGAGGGCAGTTATCGAGTCAAGCTGAATTACATGTCACTTGTTGTGATGGATCATGTTCAGCAATTGAATCACAGAGAGAGAGAGAAAGCTCATGAGGTTAACCCTCCCTCCTTTGAGTCTGAGTGGTCAGTGATATCTGACAGAGCTGAGGGTGATGGGTGAAGTGGGTCAGACTTGCTCCTGCTGAGTCTTGGTCATTAGCTGGCCAAGGTGACAGCGGTCATGTTAGGTGTCACGGCAACGTGTGTTTGTGTGCTCTCTGAGATACCCGGTTGCCATAACAACAGCATCCCAGTAGAGCTCGTGTGGGTAGCTGGCTGGGTGACTCTGACCATGTTTGAGTGTTTGTGCATCCTGATTTGTGTATGAAACCGTGTCACTTCACCATCTCGATCTGTGTGTGTTTGTCAGACCCTGCAGGTGCTGGTTCAAGGTGAAGGTCCGGACGTTACACCCGTGAAGGTGCTGAACTGTGACACCATCTCACAGGTCAAGGAGAAGATCATAGAGCAGGTGTACAGGAACCTGCCGTACTCCCTGCGTCCCAAGGTGGACAGCGTTACTCTGGGTGAGTGAAGAAGTGGACACGTTAGGAGCAGAAACATCCACGTCCAATCTGAAATCCATTCGTCTGTCAAAGCTCTAAAGCTCTAAAATAAAAGCTGAACATTTCCTGTCTCGGCCATAGAGTGGCGCCTTGAATCAACCGGGCAGATGTTGTCAGATCTGGATGTGACTTCCCAGATGGAAGGAAGGTGGAAGCGCGTCAACACCTGGCACATTACAACGTGAGTTCTGACAAAACGTGTCGCCGCGATGAAAGAAATCTTAAGGAGGACTGAAAATAACCAGGGATTTGATGCTGGAGAGGAAGATAGAAGCACGTAGAAGAGATGAACAGGGTTGAAAATTATTCTTCAGTTCGTCGTCGTCTGACTTCGTAACTGACCTGATGTGACTGTTGATTGTCAGGTCTGAGTCCGTTATGACACCCAGATTTCAGGTTTGTCATGCGTTTAAATTAGAATAGTATACTCCTGGAAAACACAGTGCACTTGAGCCCTTTTCATCGTTTGTTTTCGTCGCCTGGTCTTTGTTTGCTGTTGGGAACTCTCAGCGGCAACAGAAAGCAACTAACTAAATCTTCTTGGCTCCGCATTGATCCTGAAAAAATAAAGGTCACTCAATGATATCCCCTGCTCGTCCTTGTTTTTGGCCGTTTAAATCCACCTCTCTCAGAGGAGCTCCTCCTCCTTTTGTCCCTCCTGACTGATGTCTCTCAGTTGTTTGGAAGAACAGCCTCGCTGCCCTGGATTCACTGGCTGTGTGAGAGCGGTGTTAATCACAGCATTTGTGGGGTCAATAACGGGGTGATGTCAAAGAAAATGGCCCGTAAATATCCCAGTAAAGATCCATGGTCCGTGTCTACTTAGTCCCATTGATTAAGAATTAGTTCTGGGACACAGAAAGAGACTGCTGAATGCAATCAATGTACCTGTTAATTTCAAAGCTTTTTAAAAGTGTTGGAAGTGTTTGTGCTGTCGCGTTTGTCGTCTAATGAAAGACTTCTGCTGCGTTGCAGGTTCGAGATAATGCCACCTTAGTGTTGTCCCGAGTGCAGCACATGCAGCAGAACTACGACCAGAACCAGGAAAACCACGAAGAGCGTGCGTGTCTCTCAGCACAAACACCATATGGACACAAACACACGTTGAACCCAAAGGAGATCAGATCACACGTGTGCTTGAGAGCATAATGCATGTCTTTGTTTAATCTCCTCAGGGCTTTTCTCAATATTCCCACTCTCATTAAGCATGCTAATATTTGTAGTTCCATGTACAGCACACTTTGAGATTATGCCTGAACTGAATGCACTTTAATTCTCATCCTTTTTATGTACGTTTCAGCAGAGCTGGTTATTTACCATTTCCTTTTTGCATTCAGATTCACGAGACAAGCACCCGTCCTCATTCTTTTCATCATCAAATATGTTCTGTTAGAATGTGGACGCATAAAGAAGTAGAATTAGCAGAGAAAGTTAAATTGTTTTTTGTGTGTGTGTTCAACAGGAAATGCTCTGTTGGAGGATGATAAAGTGTTCCACTTGGTGAGGCCAGCAGACGAACTGGATGAGCTCAAATCTAAAAGAGGAAGCATAAAGGACAAGTCCATGACCAAAGCCATCACAGAGATCTATCTGACACGACTCCTCTCTGTCAAGGTGGAACAAAATGATTTCTGCAATCAGGCATTATTTTTATTATTGGTGCTCTTTCATGCAGTGCCATCATAGCTGTTTCTGTTTGATAAAAGAAGATTTAAGTTGAAGCCAGTTTTTTCTCTTCAGCTTGTTTGAAAGGTCAGAAATCTAAAAACACTGATAAAACTGAGCATCTCCGCTCAGTGGTCACATAGCTTTGTCTCAGGGCGCTGATATTTGTGGCCATCCTCTGTCTCGCTGCCCTGTCTCACATTATTTGTGGGCCCTTTCAGGGAACGCTGCAGCAGTTTGTGGATGACTTCTTCCGCAGCGTCCTGTGCTCTGGGGCTGTGGTTCCACCAGCTGTCAAGTATTTCTTTGACTTTCTGGATGAGCAAGCCCTGAAACACAATGTGGACGAGGAGACCATCCACATCTGGAAGACGAATAGGTGAGCACACAGGAAGAATACACTGTCATGCTCAATAACACAAGGAGAAGCAGTCCAAAATTAAAACAGATGTCTTCTCTGCAGCTGTCCCCAGAGGTGCTGCTGAACTTGTATGAACTTTAAAGAGTGTGCACCTCAGGTAGTGGGGTTTTCATTCTGCTGAGGAAGATTTAGGTTCGTTTTTGCTAAATTAAGAGCAGTGGAGCTACTTAGCACATTACTTTAGCATTTCCTTATCTCCATTCATTAGTAGACGAGCATCATTTCCCGTCGTTTTACACAGAAAGTATTTTGAGGTAATTTTTTTCTTTTTTCATTTAATTTTCTTTGAGTGCTCTCAATGAGGTCAGCATCACATGAAAGATTAATATGAACTGACAGTCGAGGGTATTGCTCTGATTGAGCTCGACACCTACAAGAAAGGCTTTTCTCTGTCCCTGTTATTACCTTGTACTCCACTCAACTGCACCTCAGGCAGGTGCCGTCTCACATGAAATACCTCCCAGACTTAAATACATTTATTGATGTAAAGTTGCTGCCGACAGTTTCCCACATTTAGAAGCAATAATAAAGGTAATAACCATGACACCCTTTACCTGCGCAGCCTGCCTCTGCGATTCTGGGTGAACATCCTCAAGAATCCCCATTTCATCTTTGACGTCCACGTGACCGAAGTAGTGGACGCTTCGCTGTCCGTCATCGCCCAGACCTTCATGGATGCTTGCACCAAGAGCGAGCACAAACTCAGCCGGGTGAGTGGAAGCGAAAGAAGGGAGGTGGAGGGGGAAGGAGTTGAGGAGGGGGGTTAAAGTGCAACTGGGAAGATGAGGAACGAATTTTCACGCAGTCCACTTTGAGACAAGTGATGTCGCTGGTCAATCTGAAGTGTCATTATTTCCGCCCCCTGTTTTGTCTTTAGGACTCTCCAAGTAACAAACTGCTCTATGCAAAGGAGATCTCCACTTATAAGAAGATGGTGGATGAGTAAGTACTGTCAGCGCTTCACTTTCCATCCGTTTTTACACTGACTGTTACAAGACTGTTTTCAGTAACTGTTACATACATAACTATTATCTCATCTTGTCTCCTCTTTACGTGCTCGTCTGTGTGTCCAGCTATTACAAGGGCATCAGGCAGATGGTACCCGTCAGTGACCAGGACATGAACACTCATTTGGCAGAGGTGTCACGGGTGAGAAACACAGCTGTCATTTCCTTTGCCATTTAGTCAACCTTGCTTTTAACGTTGCGGTCCTTTCAGGTTGAGCCCTGGTTGATATGGTAACACCAGTGATTACCATGGTAGCAGCAATTAAGTTTAGTACTGGAAAAGGTGTCGTGGCCCTTTCAGAAGTTGACACAATTTTCTAACAGCTTAATGTAATGTCTTTGACATGCTTTGGTCAAAAAAATAAAAAATCCACAGGAATACAGTACAAGAGCCCCTTTTTAAACCACGTCTTTACAGTTCTGTCTACAGCAGCTGGTTGTAGCATCTTATTTCTACCGTATATGTGGATTTAACAGCCACCCACTTAAGACGTTCTGCAAATGCAACATATGAAGTTTGATAGAGATAAAGATGGAAATGTTGAACTATCACACTCTGATCTGGTACTTGGACTGGAACACTTTTACTATGTCCACTGAAATAAAATATTGTCTAAATTACTAACTTAATTTGCTCTTTGGACACGTGTGTGTGTGTGTATATATGCGTTTGTATGTATGTATGTATATATATATATATATCCATCCATCCATTATCTATACCCGTTTCATCCTTGAAGGGTCACGGGGATCTGCTGGAGCCCAGCCGTCTACGGGCGAAATATATATATATATATTATATATATATATATATAATATATATATATATATATATATATATATATATATATATATATATATAGCCGGAAAATAATTGGCAGGTAAACATGCAGACATGGAGAACGGTAAAAATCAGTGTACTTTACAGTTCCGGTAGCAATATTAACAATTCTGTCTGAAAAAAAAAAACTCTCAAACCCCTTTGTTGAAGACGATCGCGTCATTCCTCCATTTATCATCAGATCTGCTCCATGTGTTCACTGTCCTGTAGAGATGCGCGGTTGAACCGCGCACCCGCGGGCGGAGCGGATAATCCGCATATCGGGCAGATGACTCGTCAAAAAATAATACTTTAATTAAATTCGGGCGGGTTGCGGTTGAAGCACTCAAATAATAATAATAAGAAAAAATATTTTACATATTATTAAAGAGGATGGCGGGTCGGTTCGGTTTTGAAAATTGGTGAAAAAACGTTCCTGCAAATGGATAGCGGGCGGATAGAGATTTTAAGAAGCGGTTGCGGGTTAAAATATACGTCATCCGCGCATCTCTACTGTCCTGCTGTTCTCTAGCTGGTTACTGCAGTGCGGCTCCATCTAGTGGCACAGATGTGTAACGACAACAGAAAGTCTATTCCTTGATTATAAAGCTGATTCTGGGTCACGTAAACCAGATAATAAAATATTAAAAACAAATTCAGTCCCATGGCCTGTTTGCTCAAATTGTAATTATAAAAAAACAGACTTTTTTTTGTTTTTTGTGTTTGATTAAAAATAAGAGAAAATTATAAAAATTAAGTCACTTTTTAACTTTTTAAATTTTTGATTGAAAATTGAAAATGAAAAAAAAAACTAATTATTTACAGATAATTACAGATTGATAAAGTTACAGAACTTTAATGTGGACATTTTTATTTTAAAGTTCTCCCAGACGGAGGATTCAACAGAAACAAGGTTATTTGTAACAACTGACAAGTTGAACTCCCTGTTAAAAGTTTCTGCTGTTACTTCAGAAATTACCTGTTTTAATGTTCTGATTGTGGCCTCTAAATTGTTAGGATTTTGTTGGTTGACTTTTCTTATTTTTTCAGAAAAAAACAGGATGACGTTAATGCCCTGGCAGTGGCAATAAGCTTTGTTTTATTTGACATTTTTTAAGATGAGGCTTACACTAAATATGTGTTACTGACAAGTGCTGATGTTAAAAGTGTTTGAACAACAAATGTTATGGCACTTTAGTTCATATGGCAACAGAACATTTAAATAAAAGTGACCTTTACACTACTTTTGTATTCATTATTTGATTTTCCGTATACAATGCAATTAATCATGATTAATCAGGGAAATCATGCGATTAATCGCGATTAAAAATTTTAATCGTTGCCCAGCCCTTTTTTTTTTTTTTTTTTCCAACATTGCTGTGCATCAATAGGTGAACTATTTGTCTAAACCAGGAAACAAAAAGTACTTAGTTCATCTGTGTGAAGATTTGTGGTTTCATTCTGTTGCATCTTTGACCTTTAAATTATCATTTATGTTTTGCAGTCTCACACAGATGCGCTGTACACACAAGTGGCTCTGCATCAGCTTTACCGCTATGCCAGAAAATACTATGATAGGGTAAGAGGCTCTTCTGTTTCCTGTAACTCCCAAAGCAGTCTCTGGGCAACTCTGAGGTCATGAAAACGGGGGACAAACAAAACCAAATGAACAAGCTGGATAAACAAATGGGGCTGCCAGTCTCCCTAAAGTAGCATCACCCCGCTCTTAACCCGCCGCTCCTGTCCACCCTCCTTCTGCTTGTTTTTTTTTTTTTTACTTTTCCAACATAACCCTTCCGCCATCCGTCCTTCCATTGTTCCTCACCCCTCACCTCTGTGCTTGGAATATATGAATCTCTTCTGATCTCTTCTATTTCTATCCTCCGTTTATGATTTCAGATCATCGCATCCCTGGATGAGGACCCAACTGCCCAGAGCAAACAGCTGGCCATGCGGCTCCAGCAGATCGCAGCCGCCCTGGAAAACAAAGTGACTGATCTTTAACCTGCTAAAGGGAGGGAGGGAGGGGAATGGAGGGATGTCACGAGGGACCGCGGGGGCTTATTTCTCCTTTTCCCAAGTAAAACGCATGGAAATAAACGCGTGGGGCGACTCATTTGAGTGTGTATATAGTACAGTTTGGGCCTGGCGCAATTTACGGTTCTGTGGAGGGGCGGGGCCTAATTAAATGCACATAGAGAGCAAAATGTGGGGAAGAAAACGATGGGTTACACTGTTAAAGGTATGCCTTAAAGTGCTATTGTATTTTATTGTAAAGCGCCTTGTGACAGATGTCTATGAAAGGTGCTCTTTTAGTAAATGTTACTTACTTAAGGTTCACTTGCCAAACCGTAAAGGCCTGAGCGCTTACTCATGCTTCTGGCTGAAAAGATAATCAGAAGTTCAATTTCTGTCTGTGTACAACAGGTTTTAAGGGTTTTTTTTATATAAAGATTTGCTTAAAGCTGAATTACCAGTTGTGCTTGCGGAAATCAATAATGACACAGACTCTTTCTTTATTGTACAATCCCATGAAACATTTCAGTTCATGACTGAAAGCAAGCTTCTTTTTTTTTTTTTAATTATTGTTAACAAGAAGTAATTTTATTCTTCCATGGAGTCATGTCACTCATATTAGTCCTGCAGTAAAGTCAATATACAATGAGCCGCAATAATCTGCCGGAGCTGCAGTTAGTACCGCAGCGGCACGTTCTGAACAAACCACGGTGTGTTTAAAGCTCGTATGACGTTGAGGAGGTAGGGTTCAATCATGTACATAATAGGTATCGTAAATGGAATATTGATATGTCAGTGTCAGAGCGTAGACAAGGTCAGACTGAGTATTTTATGTTTTTTGGGACCATTAAACGCCATCCCTAAACTGTAGCTCTTGCTGTTGACGGATGATTTAATTGTCCTCTCTGTGTCTGATCATGGATGTGTGTAGCTGACGGGGCGTAACGAGCTCTCCAGACCCCAGAATGTTAATGATTCCTGCCTTGGCTACAGAGAGGTTTGCACAGACACTTGGCACTGCCCACTCAGCGTGGTGCAGAGTGGCTCTCTGTGTAATGGAATCAGCAGGGGAGGCTTTCGATCTTAACTGTTGCACTGGATGAGCCGAGTTTTACTGAAGTCGTGCATGTGGATGGAGCAATTACCCACAGGTTTCATCATACACTCCTCCGTAAATAAACTCAGACATACAGGGGTTGGAGAATGAAACTGAAACACCTGGTTTTAGAGCATAATCATTTATTAGTATGGTGTAGAGCCTCTTTTTGCGGTCAATACAGCATCAATTCATATTGGGAATGACATATAGAAGTCCTGCACAGTGGTCAGAGGGATTTGAAGCCATTCTTCCTGCAGGACAGTGGTCAGGTCACTACGTGATGCTGGTGGAGCTGGTGGAGCATTGGTCCATATAAAGTTGGTGAAAATTTTCCTCATACTCGAGAAAAAGCCTGGTGGGGGTGTAAGAGGAATTGATTGGAATAAATATAGGAATTTGGGGAGAATATTCATTTAATAATGTTGATTCTACCAATTATTGTCAAAGGGAGGGACATCCACCTATCAAAGCTATCATTTACCTGAGCAATAATGGGATCATAGTTGCATGGGATTATATTTTTAATTTGAGGTGTAATAGTAATCCCTAAATATTTGAACCCATCCTTAGCTACTGAGAAAGGATGTTGGATTGTGGGATTATTTCTTTCTTGTTTATTGAGAAACAGTATCGATGATTTAGAATGATTGACCTTGTAACCTGAAAATGTTCCAAATTGATGGATCAGATCAACTAGGGCAGGTCTTGAATTTCTCAAGTCTGAAAGATATAATATATCATCAGCAAATAATGAAATCCGATGTTCCTGGTCTGAGATTTGAATTCTCTTTATCTCTGGATGATTTCTAATTGAAATTGCCAAGGGTTCAAGAATCATAACAAATAACAATGGGGACAGTGGACACCCCTGACGTGTACCCCTCGACAAACCGAAAGATTCTGAGGTTACATTATTTGTACTAACTTCAGCTGATGGTTCACAATAAAGTAATTTAATCCACCGACAAAATTTAGGGCCACATCTATAACGACAGAGTACATCAAATAAATAAGGCCATTCGACTCTGTCGAATGCCTTTTCTGCATCCAGCGACAGAATGCAGGTATCCTCTTCATCTTTTTTTGCATGTATAATATTCAATAATCGCCGTATATTATGAAAGGCTTGTCTGTTTTTCACAAATCCATTTTGATCATTGTTAATGATCACCGGTAAGTGTTCATCTAATCTTAATGCTAAAACTTTTGCAAAAATCTTTGCATCAGTGTTAATTAAGGAAACTGGCCTATACGATTCACATTTAGTTTGTGGCTTATCTGGTTTAGGTATAAGTGTAATCAGCGCTTTTCTTAGTGAAGGGGGAAGGATGCCGTTTTCCAATGATTCTTCAAACATATCCATAAGGGGTTGTACTAATTTTTCTTTGAAGGCTTTAAATATATCAATAGGTAGACCGTCTGGTCCAGCTGTTTTCCCATTTTTCATAATTGATATAGCCTTCAACAATTCTTCTACAGACAATGAGGAATCTAGCTGATTTCTGGCTTCATCAGAGAAACTAGGGATTTGCATATTATCTAAAAAGGGAGTTTGATGACTGGTATCTCCAGCGGCTTCTGAACTATATAATGTTTGAAAAAAATTAGCAAAGGTTTTATTAATTTCCACCGGATCTGACGACAGAGTCCCTGAAATTGTTAAAATACTATTGATGGCCTTGCTCGATTGCAGTTTCTTAATTTGCCAAGCCAACAGTTTGCCAGATTTTTCCCCTCGTTCATAAAATGTTTGTCTTAAGCGGATTAAGCTATTTTCAGCTTTTGAAAGTGATAGTTCATTGTATTGCGCTCGTAGGAGAAGTAGTTCCTGCTGGTGGGGTTCTGTGTTTGCATTATCTTCATATGTTTCTTTCTCTAGTTTCCTGATTTTGTCTTCCAAGTAATTGTAATTTTAAATTAACTTTGTTGGTGATAGAGCTCGTGCAGCTAATCATTTGTCCTCTTAGGTAGGCCTTAAAGGCTTCCCATCTTACAGAGGCAGTTGTTTCATTTGTATTTGTATTAAAAAATTCATCAATATTGGTCCCAACAAATTTCATGAATTTTGTATCGTGTAACCATTTTGGATGCAGCCTCCATCTATAAGGACCTTTAATGAATTTGGGTATATTATATGTCAGCTTAACTGGGCCATGATCTGAAATCACAATGGATTCATACGTGACATCATATATCTGCGTAAATAAATTATTTGAAACCAAGAAGTAGTCTATTCGTGAGTACGATTTTGTTGAAGGTGAAAAGCAGGAGAATTCAGATTTATTTGGATATTTTCTCCTCCATGGGTCACATTCAAGATTCAAGATTCAAGTTTCAAGATTCAAGTCTCTTTATTGTCATTATGCAGGCATAACGAAATTTTGCACGACTCCCGGCAGGCACACACATAAATATACACATAAAATACACGCATAAATAAATCACTCAGATAAATAAAAGAAAATATATACATATGCAAGATAAAAAACAACATTCTTTGTAGATGGTATTTACAGATTGTACATGTTTATTTACAGAGAACTGGCTGTGCAGGGGTGGGTGGGAATGAAAATGGGGAGATGAAGTGCAACTTGGTGCAAGTCCTGATTGTGACACAGAGGTGTGAATCTGTGATGGAGGTAGGTGTGTGTGTTTGAGGGGGTGATTGTGTGGCTGTGGGGGGAGGGACCATGTTTAGAGTTCTGTGGGGGGGTGGGGGTATGGTGGCTCCACTGCCTCTCCATGTTTGCAGAGAGGAGCGTGTTCAGTCTTCCTGGACCTCCTGTAATCCACGATGACCTCCCTGGTCTTGCTGATGTTCAGGATGAGGTTATTATAATACATAAGTCTAAGTCTTGCATAAAATTATGCAAAGATCTCTCTCATGAGTTTTGTCATTTTCTAGAGGCATCTCAAATGACCACCTCAACTTTGAATCCATTAGCTCTTCAGGCTTTGCCTCTTTCCAAACTCCCTCCATGTCAGTCATGTCGTAGGGAGCCAGCATAGACTGCACCATGAATTTGTGTTTACTCTTTTCATTTGGTTGTACTAAGTTCATTTTGTCTTCACTTCTCTATCAGTTAACTGTTCTTTTATCACAGACAATAAGTTTTTAGGTTGTTTTACCTGACATGTTTTCATTTGGGTCATAGTCAAAAGGCTGTAACATTACAGAAACATTGATGGAAGTTCCAGCGTCGATGATGCCACTGTTTGGGCGCACACAGTACCTGCGAGGTGCAGTTGTCTTGACTTTGAAACACACATTTCTATCTGTGGGGTTGGTAAGCTTCAGAGTGGCAGTAACGACATCTGTAAATGGGCCTCTGAATTTCAGTTCGTGTTGTGGCTCTAGCACCAGGACTTGTTCTGGTCTGGCCATATCCCAGGGCTACATTGTGTATGAGTGTTATCCATACCCTTAAGTCTATCAAGGTTTATCGACAGGGTTGTATTAAAGTCTCCTCCAATGAGAAAATATCCTGGCATTTGAGCTAAAAGTAGAAATAACTCTTCAAAAAATTTTGGGTTATCAGAATTTGGTCCATACAGATTTACAAGATTTATATTCACATCAGAGATCGAACCTTGAAGGATTAAATACCTGCCTGCCCCATCAGGTATAACCTTTGACACTTTAAATGGGATAGATTTGTGGATTAAGGTAATGACCCCCCTTGCATTAGATGCATATGATGCTGAATAGACCTGACCTGGCCATCTTCTTTGTATCTTCAGTAGGTTGCTACATAGCAGGTGGGTTTCTTGTAAAAAGGCGATGGATGCTTTCAATTGTTTAAGTCTATATATGACCTGTTTCAGTTTAGATATTTTACCTAACCCCCTTACATTCCAGGATATAAGTATTATCTGTGTTTCATTCATCATATGTAACAGCAGTCTGTACTCTAATGCTTAAGACCATACCCAAAACAAACTTAAACAGAAACAAAAAGACAACAAGAAATGATAAAGTCATAAACTTTTTCCCATAGTGTGGTTCATGAGCGCCGTCAACTTCCACCCTAACGTAGAAGACACAACAGTGGACCAGACTGATCCTACTAAGAGGAGCAAGTCACACGCAAGCATACCAACTAACCACTAACGGTGCTTCCTTCACACAAACAGCTCTACAAAATAAATTTAGGAAATCAACTCAACTAGTGTCTTGTCTTAACATACACTGGTGTCATGTGTTTTAACTAAAATAAAATATCTCTGCTCCGAATGGGTAAATTATGCTTTAAATTAAAAAACTCTGTCAATGTTAAAATCAAACATTTCTAGGTGCATTACCCAACATATAACGTTATTACTTACAAATACGGGTACCATAGTTGTTATCTAGCAGAGATTCATTCCAGTCACTCACTCAGTTTATCGTTTGTTAAATGGCTTCTTCTTATCTGCTTGTCTCGCGGGCTTCAATGAGTTTCTCCACTTCTTCTGAAGTGTTGCAGGTCATCATCTGTCCTCCGTGTCGGATGGTCAGTTTTGTCGGGTATCTGAACCTGTATTCAACGTTCAGCGCCTGAAGACGTTTTTTCACACCATCAAACTGCCTCCGTTGTCTGCGCACCTCCATGGAGAAATCCGGAAAAAACATCACTTTGTGTTGTTTGTACATGACTGTTTTCTTCTCTCTGGCGGCATCCACCACTCTTTGCCGGTCACGAAAGTTGAGGAACTTCATGATTAGCACGCGGGGGAATCGTTGTTCAGCAGCTGGCAGCCTGCCAATTCGGTGCGCTCGTTCAATAATCACCGGACCCGACAGCGAGTCTCCAAACACTTCAGGTAGCCACTCTTCCAAAAACTTCACGGCGTCTGTCCCCTCTGCCTTTTCTGGAGAGGTTAACTAGGCGAAGGTTACTTCTCCTGTGTCGATTTTCCAAGTCGTCCAGCCTGGTGCTGAGCGTCTCCACCTGCGTCTCCAGGGTGTGCACCGTTTTCTGCATGCCCCCTACGGTATCTTCCGTGTTGCTTATTCGGTGCTCAGCCTCAGATAGCCTGCCCGCAAAGTCATGTATTTCCGTCTTTATGTCTTGGATAGCGGACAGAACCCCATCAAATTTCGATGAGAACACGCTTTTCATTTCCGAGATCGCCCTCTTCAACTCGCTTCCTTCGTCGTTAGCTTTAGCTTCTAGGGTTGCCACCTTCCAGATATGAAAATAAAGGACAATTCCGTATTTTACGGGACGGGTGGCAACCCTATGGGGTAGACATTTTTAAAATGCGCGGGTAGCAGCGCAGCACCGGCGTCTGTGGTAACTAGGCAACCGTGACAGCGTGGGGAGGGGGCAGGCACTGAGAGTGACAAGATGGCTGACACACACACATATAAAGATATGGGCACAGAGCGCAGGCGCAGCAGGTCCTGTTGTTCCGCCACAAAGAATTTGCTGGCCTTATGTTTCCTGTATTTTGTTTTGTTCATTATTGTTAAATTTAGTGTTGATGTGTGTGTGACAGACGTGTGTATGGGGCGTTAATGAAAATACGGGACAAATCGCGTCCCGTATTAGTTCAATACGGGACGCAACATTTTTTTCTCAAATAAAGGACAATTCCGTATTTTACGGAACGGGTGGCAACCCTATTAGCTTCTGCTGTTGCCTGTGTACATGGCTGCGGCATGCTAGCTTCTTCATGCTTTTCTCCCTGTCTGTCTGGAAGTTTTTTCGTTGTTGTCTTTCGGTTGGCCATTTATGTTGTTCTCGTGTCGTCTCAGAGTCTTTGTATTCTGGTTGACGTTATTTCTGAGTAGTGAGCAGCTAAATACAGGATTTCAGCCGTTTGTTGCAAGAGCACCTACAGGCACGTCCTACCTGCTTGCCGCCATGTTGCCTCCTGTCTGTGGTATTTACTTCTTGCATATTATGACCCTGTGCCTTTGCTGCTAACATCAGTCTTCATTTGTGGCATTTCCTGTTCAGTCACTGATGTTTCTTTCTCAAAATGCCACCTCAGATTCACACAGTTCAGAATACAAACTAGAAGGCCTGGTTTCATGAGATGAATTTGGAAAAAAAAGAAGAAGAAGAAATTAAATCACAGCATGTGTGTCATCTGCAATGAAGGTTGGAGAAATTAAAAAATATTAATTAGATACTGGCATCTAAGAAGTTATTTGAATGGTTAAAAAAAAAAAAAAAAAGATGAAAGGCAAAGAAACTCCCTCTTCTAAATGCTTAACAAAGCGCATCGCAGGGGCGGTTATATCAAAGACAGACCATCATGTAAGAGCAGATCACTGATGCAGCAACAGATATTATAACTTCAAGAGCCACACTTCATTATCACAGGCGCTGCATCTAGTATCACATGTTGTAAATCAAAGGCACTGAAATGTTTGAAATTTCTATGAGGAAATGTGTCTTACATCATTTCAGTCATTTTCAGTTATGAGACTGAAATGAACCCTGCCCATCACTGACAAGTAATGGGTGACGCTGCACAGTAAAAGCAATTATTTTAAATAAATACAGCTGGAGAATGGATGGAGGGATGGATGGATGGTCCCTGAACCACTCTCACAAAATAAGCCTGATGAATCCGGGCTTTGGTGGTATTTTTGAGAAAACCTGTGAGTCTAGAGCCTTTCTAGTTTGTGGATCTCTGCTGTATACAGAGAAAAAAATATAACAAGGGTAAACATTTTTGGATTAAATTAAAGAGGTGCTATGGGGGGGGGGGGGGGGGGGGGTGAATAAGTGATTTATAAATCCCAGCACACTTCTGTTCGTTACACCTCGTTTGGTCTCGCACATTGTCAGCTTTGGCGCGTCTTATTGTGCCATTACGCAGCGCACCTTATCTTTCATTGCGCACTTTCAGCCACAGTTTGTGGTCACCAGACGGACCACCACATACCGGAAACATGGAACAATTGACACTTGCCAAGAGCGCATCTGAATGTGTGAAGAAACTGCGTACAAGAGGACGCGCGCTCCAAACCAACCGGGCTTTGCTCCAGAACCAGCGTCTGTGCAGGAGAACCAGAGATGCTGTCTATAGATACTCCAGGTAGACCTGTCCCAGTAGAGACCTGCTCCAGGTAGACCTGCTCCAGACCTTCCCAGTAGAGACCTGCTCCAGGTAGACCTGCTCCAGTAGTCCCAGTAGAGAACCTGCTCCAGGTAGACCTGCTCCAGAGAGTTCTCAGTAAGACCTGCTCCAGAGTCCAGAGGACCTGCTCCAGGTAGACCTGCTCCAGGAGTCCAGTAGAGAAGTCCTCCAGTAGAGACCTGCTCCAGTCCTGCTCCAGGAGTCCCAGTAGAGACCTGCTGCCCAGGTAGACCTGACCTGCTCCAGGAGTCCCCAGAGACCTGCTCCCAGTAGAGACCTGCTCCAGGTAGACCTGCTCCAGAGAGTCTCAGTAGAGAGAGACCTGCTCCAGGTAGACCTGCTCCAGGAGTCCCAGTAGAGACCTGCTCCAGGTAGACCTGCTCCAGGAGTCCCAGTAGAGACCTGCTCCAGGAGTCTCCAGTAGAGACCTTCTCCAGGTAGAGACCTTCTCCAGGAGTCCCCAGTAGGAGACCTGCTCCAGGAGTCTCAGTAGAGACCTGCTCCAGGTAGGAGTCCCAGTAGAGACTCCAGTAGACCTCTCCAGGAGTCCCAGTAGAGACCTGCTCCAGGAGTCCCAGTAGAGACCTGCCCCAGGTAGACCTGCTCCAGGAGTCTCTAGAGACCTGCCCCAGTAGACCTGCTCAGAGTCCAGTAGAGACCTGCTCCAGGTAGACCTGCTCCAGAGTCCCAGTAGAGACCTGCTCCAGGTAGACCTGCTCCAGGAGTCCCAGTAGAGACCTTCTCCAGGTAGACCTGCTCAGGAGTCCAGAGACCTGCTCCAGTAGACCTGCTCCAGGAGTCCCAGTAGAGACTGTAGAGACCTGCTCCAGGAGTCCCAGTAGAGACCTGCTCCAGGTAGACCTGCTCCAGAGTCCCAGTAGAGACCTGCTCCAGGTAGACCTGCTCCAGAGTCCAGTAGACCTGATCCAGAGTCTCAGTAGAGACCTGCTCCAGGTAGACCCCTCCAGGAGTCCAGTAGAGACCTGCTCTCCAGTAGACCTGCTCCAGAGTCTCAGTAGAGACCTGCTCCAGGTAGACCTGCTCCAGGAGTCTCAGTAGAGACCTGCTCCAGGTAGACCTGCTCCAGGAGTCTCAGTAGAGACCTGCTCCAGGTAGACCTGCTCCAGGAGTCTCAGTAGAGACCTGCTCCAGGTAGACCTGCTCCAGGAGTTTCAGTAGAGACCTGCTCAGTGGCGAAACTACCATATATGCAGACAATGCGACTGCATAGGGGCCCGCACGTGTCCAGGGCCCGCACGCGCAGGACCTGGGGACGTGCGGGCCCTGGACTTTTTTTTTTTTTTTTTTTTTTTTGAGGTGTGTGTGTTTACATCAATGTTATGGGCTGGTTATAAAGATATATCTAGTTTAAATAAAAATTTAAATTTATAGATGATCTCGGATGATGCCGGTGTAGTGCGCATGTGTAACCCATATTTGCGTAGAGGAAGAGTTGGCGAGTGAGGAGAGGAAAGGAGTGAGAGTTGAACTGTTGTCATGGAGAAATACAAACACAAAAGCGGTAGCCAAAAGCGAAAGCTGCAGGAATTGGCAAATGAAAAAAGAGAAAAACTCTCTAAAATTGACAGTTCTTTCAACCAAAAACCAGCAAGGAAGCTGAAATTGAGAAGAAAAGCCAAGAGCGGACTTCTGCTAGCAGCCCGCCGTCTGACGCACCAGTTGCCGCCAGCAGCTGCAGCACCAGCACGAGCAGCACCAGCACGAGCAGCACCGGGAAGCAGAAGCGTTTGGGTCGCAGGATCAGCCACCCACGGACCCGGACTCGGAGACACAGCCGGAGACGTCGTTGCAGTCTGTCATTCAGAGTTCAACCGTTAACAGCCCGACACCAGCAGCCGCTAGCACTAGCAGCAGCGGGAGAGCGGAGCCGCCGGAGTCGGACCCGGGACCTGAGGAGCCCGACACGTCATTGCATGAACATCCAACGGACATCAGACACTTTCCAGAGAAGTTAACACCAAAATTAAAAAGGTACATCGTAAGTATGGGCCCATGCAAACCCCTTGGTCCTTTCCCACGGGATCCCAAACAAGTTTGTTTGTGTTTATGCGTGTTTATGATGTTTTTATTTGTGGTGTGCCGCCGTGCCACCAAATTTCAATCTGTGCGCTGTGTGGGTTTATTCTCAGCTGTTGGCACTGCCGGTGTTCTGTCGCACACCGGCGCGCTGTGTGCGTTATGCTGTTGGTTATATGTGCTTTTTGTTGTGTTTATGCGCTATGATTGTTTTTATGTGGCGTTCTGCCGTGTCACCAAATTGCAATGTGCTTGTGTTATTGATGTGGATTTTTTTTAAACATATCTATCTGCGCTGTGGTTGTGTTAAGGGTTAAAGCTGTCAGTAGTGCCCGTTGTCATTTGAATGGTGATGCATCTGCTGTGAGATTGCGTCAATCACAGCGTGTCTGTTTTGAATTGTGATGGGCAGGGCCCGGTTTAATGATCTTGCATCGGGGCCCGGTGCTGAGTTGTTTCGCCACTGGACCTGCTCCAGGTAGACCTGCTCCAGGAGTCCCAGTAGAGACCTGCTCCAGGTAGACCTGCTCCAGGAGTCCCAGTAGAGACCTGCTCCAGGTAGACCTGCTCCAGGAGTCCCAGTAGAGACCTGCTCCAGGTAGACCTGCTCCAAGAGTCCCAGTAGAGACCTGCTTCTGGAGATCCAGTTTTTCTCCGTCCTCCCACTGAAGTTCTGTCCTGAAGAGGCGTCTGGGTGTTTTTGTGTCTTTAATCTGCAGTCAGTCAACAGTCATGATGATCAGCTGCTGAGCTCCAGACAGTTTTTTTTTTTTAATAAATGAGAAACTGATCTAAAAGTCCCTCTGAAGTTTAAACACATTTGAAGTCTCGGAGCTGAAACCAGGAGCTCTTTTTCAGGATCCTCTTCAGACCATCTGGATGAAAAGAATCATGATTTGAAAATAATAAAAACGTTGCCCTGGAGGTCTGGGCCTCCTGTCATCAGCTGTGAGACTAAACCAGCTGAATTTACATCTTTTTTCTTTTCTTTTTTTTTTTTGTGCTGGCAGCAGCAGGACTGCTGTGCTGGGTCTTCTGGGTCTCCTGGGTCTGGTCTCTGAGGTTCAAAATGTCATTTTAGTCAGTGTCTGAGGCACAAACAGGGGGCGGAGCTACAGCAGGCCGTTGGTCCATGTGGGACCACTGGTTCTGGTTTTGGTTCGCAACTCCTCCAGCTGTGAACATTACTGTGGTGAAACATTTGCTGTGCGCTGACAGCATCACCTTTTCTGTTTCATTTTTACCTCCGCTGATAAACGTGCAGAACAACCTGAACCTGCCTGATGCACTGGATTTATTTTACTTTTATTCCCGGCAGTTGCGGGAATTTTTTTTGTTGGTTTTGAAACGGACCTTTGCATAAATGTTCTCGTGTAAATTCAGTTGTACATGTGGATCTTTGGTGCTGGAATTTTTATTGTTATTTTGGGTAGAAAAAACTTACTCAAATAAATGATTGTGTTGCATAAGACAAAATGTTGGTTGTGCGGAACGGTTATGACGCAACGCTGAGCGCGGCTCGCGGAGTAACCAAATGTATAATCAGTCTCGATCACGGTTTCAGAGCCTCAGCTAGTATGATCTAGAAACCACCACAAAAAATAGTCCAACACCTAAAGTAACCCTCGAAATAAACACACAAAAGTCAGGAAAACAAAACAAGAGCATTAAAAGATAAAACACAGGCATTTTATGACAAAATGCGTCTCACCTAGTTTACCCATAATGCACTGCGGACGCCAGACTAGCGATTTTTTATTTTATTTTTTCAAAAAAGCGACCAGCAACAAATCTGTCGAAGTTTACTCTGTAGAGGAGGAGATGGCCAGCTGATGCTCAAGCTATAATTTTGAGCATAACCGGTGTCCAATAGCCGCATGTAGAAGTGGGACGCTTCGAAGTGTTAACCATAGTTGTTGAACAGCAAAATCAGGCAAGATCATCTCTTTATACTGCAACTGGTCCGGTCTAAGCAGCTGGCTAAATGTATGTCGGGTTTTCACTGTCAACCAAGTGAAAGTGGGATGAAGAGAGCATTTGTTCAGACAGTTAACGCTACAACAGTCCCTAAAGGCAACGTGTTTGAGAGGTTCTCAGCCCTGTCAATCATGATGCCCCGCCCCCAGGTTAGATCAGGGCCAAAAGATCTGAACCTGAAAACAAAAAGATCTGAAAGTGAAAAAAAAAACTTTGTGTCAGATTTTTGTTTTTCAGTTACAAAACTTTTGACCCTGATTTAGCTCTATAAACTCTTGGCTCCTTCTTGAGCTTAAAAAAAATAAAGAAATAAATCAGAAATAAATGGTAATCTGGTGAAAAATGCAAAATAAAAAAAAAATAAGCAAAAAAAAAAATTTTTTTTTTTTAAATGAATGAACTTGAGACAGGAACAAAACCCTTCCACTGTGACGCAACAGACCCAAAATTCATTTCGGCATGACGTCTCTTCAAAGTCAATGGAAAGCAAGGCTTGTAGGGATGTTAGAACAATCTTTAACTGGTATTGATGCAACTGGCTGAACATTGATGCCTGACTATTGTCATTTACCCTGAATTTCCTCCAATGAGAACAGATGATGGCAGTGGCCTTCTTCACGTGGCTGTTCATGCACGTGCAACCTCAAGCAGAAATGAGACATGAAGCCAGGATTATTGTCATCTCAGTCTTCATCTGTTTTAGAAAAGCTCTTTTTCAAATCATCCCCAGTCCACCACTCTGCTGGACAGTTGGTGTTAAGTGTTTTGTACCGATACGCTCTATTTGGTTTTTGATCACTTTTGATCTCATCTGTCCAAGAGACATTTTTTGCAGAAGTTATAGCTCTTTTCCAGACTATTTTTCCACATAGTCGTGCTGCTGCGTTCTTCCCAGAGGAGAGTCCAGTTACCCTACAAACATGTCAAGCTTGTTTGGAAAATGCCACATCATTGTCACCAGCAGTTGCCTCAGGTGGGATTGATCACGTTTCCATATTACAATATTACCACCTTTCATAATAGAGAAAAGCCAAAGTGAAACATTCTGAAATGTCCTGTCAAAACAGTTTTTTTTATTATTATTATGGCAGAGTCCAACTTTGTGTGGTAATTCACACTTTCTCATCCTCACTCTATAAGTGGGAGAGGAGTTTGTATTAAGACAAAGAAAGTGTTACACTTGCTTAAAGCACATTTACTCAAAAATGACACAGCTCCATCATTCTTCCACCAATATATTCACTTCCTTTTGATGTGACCAAAACCATCTCAATCTAACTTCTTTGTTCATCTCCCAGGTTAATGATTCAGCTCAACAGAGACACAGGACAAATGGGGGGAAAAAAATAAAAATAAACCTCAGTTTTTCTTTTCAATAGGTCACCTGACCCACAAACTCAAGTTACAAGAAGTCCAAGTATGACAAAATACTGCATGGAAGTAATTTTCTAATTTCAAGTGACTGTTGTCACTTATCTCCACCACATTTAAGCGAAAATAAATCTGTCTTAACATCTTTCTTTCCTGCCTCAGTTCCATCTTGAGGAAGTGTGTCCGTTTGCAGCCCACGAAGAGAACGGGAGGCTGAAGGGCTTCCAGTAAATCAGACTGAACGTTTCCTGTTCAAGTCAGTTAGGTTTACCTAAATTATTTCTATTTGCTAATGACAGAAAAATTTTCTTTTATTACTTTCTTCTAAGTCAGAGGTTTACATACACTAAGACTGCTCTGCCTTTAAACAATGTGGGAAACCCAGATGATGATGTCACAGCTTTGGAAGCTTCTGATAGGGTAACTGCCAACATCTGGGTTAGTTGGAGGCACAGCTGTGGATGTATTTTATAGCACATCTCAAACATGCTGCTTCCTTGTGTGACATCATGGGAAAAGCTAAAGAAATCAGCCAAGATATCAGGAGGAGAACTGTGGACCTCCACCAGTCTGGTTCATCTTTGGGTACAATTTCCAGATGCCTGAAGGTTCCACGTTCATCTGTTCAGTTATACACCATGTGAATGTCCAACCATCCCACCACTCAGAAAGGAGACGGTTCTGTGTCCCAGAAATGAACCTGCTTTGGTAAGAAGTGTACGTATCAACCTGAGAACATAAGCAAAACACCTTGTAAAGATACTGGTCAGAGAGCGTCATCATCCACAGAGAAACCAGTCCTGAACTGACGTGGACTGAAGGACCACTCAGCCAGGAAGAAGACATTACTCCAAAGGAAACATTAAAAAAAAAAAGACAGATTACAATTTGCATATGCATACATGGACAGAGAACCTTACAATTTGAAGACATGTCCTGTGGTCTGATCAAGCTAATGTTGAACCCTTAGACCATAACACATAATTTGAATACTTATTTATAAAGGCCTTATAAAGGCCTAAACAAAAAGACAAAAAGTGTCACAAGTAAGTGATCTATTTGAATAACTGTCAACAGACACTGACTGCACCTGCCGTCAGAGGACACAGCAATTTTTTCTAACTGATATTGTTACGTTGAGGACAAATTTGTCCACTAGAGGGAGCACTTTACCTCCTATAGAGTTAACTGCAGAAGTAATATAGGAGGGAAATTCAGAGAATACTGTCACAACTAGAGAAGCTCCATCACAAACTAAATTGTTTTTTTTCTTTCTTTTTTTCTTTCTGTCTTTCTTTCTTTCTTTCTCATCAAAGGACCCAGCGGCCCTCGCTCAGCTGATGAAGAACATGCCTCTGACCAATGATGGCAAGTTCCTGCTCCTGGAGCCGGAGACGACTGATGGAGACAACGGACCAGGACAAGAAGACCTGGAGTCTAGATAAGACCCCCAAAATATCCTCAACCATCAAAAAGAAGGTGGCGAATGCTCAACTTTACTTTAGGTTTACATTTATTTTAGTTTTACGTAATTTGACATGTTTGTGTTTGAACCGTTTTACCTGTAAACTTTCTAAAGCTCTAACAAATCTATTTTTCTGTTTATTTCTTGATTATACATGTACAGAGCAATTGTTGCACATGCAAGGTTTTTATCTTTTTAAGAACAACTCTCCATTGCACTAATAAATAAACCTGAAGGAGTTAAAACGGTGAAGAGAGAGGTTCCCTCTGTCTGCAGAGCAGTTTTTATTGCATTTTATTACAGCGATCCTGACTTAAGCAAAACATTTAAACTCTCTAGACTTTTGCTCCAACAAAGTTACAATCCTGACTATCTCAAGTATTCCAGCTAAACCAAATAAATGCCGTACTTGACATTATTTTCCACTGCTACTGAAGTCTGAGTATCTGTGTTCGGATCCTCACTGAGCATACCTAAACCCACTTGGTGCTCCTTTTCTCTGAAGCCTGTGTAAATACGATGAGTGTGAACGTTTATATGCTGTTTAATCAGTCTGAACGTCTGTATGGTGTTTAATCAGTCAACATGCTCGAACTGCTGCGGTGCATGAGTCAATGACACCATTTTTCATTCCCCGTGCAGAAAATTAAAGCCTCTGCTCTGAGCGCTGAGCTGTAATACTGAAAGAAAATCAGCTGAAATGTCACAGTAATGCAGGGAGACAGACCACAGTCAGGTTTTAGTCTCAGAAAAGCACGTTTAGCTTAATTCACATATTAATGTTAATCAAAGCAGAAGAGCCGGTCGGAGAATCATCTGTGAAATTCCTCTCTCCCTCTGGATCGTGAACACTGTCACAGGATCAGCTTATACGTGTGATTAAAATAGACTGACCTTGAGCGCTTCATTATGTGCTTAAGTTTGACAGCTTGCTTCAAAAGCCATTTCACGTAGGAAAGCTCACCACGCCACAGTTAAAGGTGCCATTGTATGTTATTCCTGACTTTCAGAGATTCAAAATTAACTTGTGGTATAACATGCTGTCCTGCTGTCCCTTTAAGAGGTGTCTTTCTGGCTTTCTTCCATCTTCCCCTTTGATTTTATTCACTCCTTGTGCCCTTTCATCTGATTACTCCTTAAATACTTGAAAAGGTCTCGTTTGACATCTGGCAACATTCGTAACTTCTCTGGAAACCTCAGAATGGCATCATGAGCAGTCCAGCATCAAATAACGTCATGGTTCCAACGAAATACCATTCCTAGATGGGCAGGTCCGTCCAACAACTGGTGTCCTACTGCTTCTCCACCTGCTGGCTCACAACAGGAAGTTGCAGCTCAGTATTGTGCAACTTCCTGTGCTGTCTTTTAGAGCAATGAAGAAGAACTGCGATTCCGTTTGTAAATTTACATGGTATCGCTTTTATTTGGTAGAAGATTTTGTAGAAGTCTTGTAAAAGAAAGCACAATTATTAGATCTCTTTATAAGTGATTGTTTAAAGTGAATCACTTAAACTTCTAATGCAGGCCTTATTACAACCGTCACAGTTTTAACTTCCAGCAGCTGCTGCATAAAGGAGAGGCACATGTTAAGCAATGAGATGAGCTAAATCAAAACTAGCCAGATTATTCAAGTAATAAAAGACAGAGTAAATGGTTTGGGATTTTTATGGCAGTTATTGATTCAGGCGTGAACATATAATGAGCATTATGGATCACCTGCCAGCTGATCTAAAGTGCTGTAGACGTGCAAAGTAAGTCAAAGCAGTCTGAGACACATTCGAGCCCAGTTGAGCACAGATAAGACACTCTTAAACTATAAAGTCAACAGCTTATTTAGAAATGGCTGGATTCCCAGAGATGACTGTTCCACTTGAGGAGCCTCGAGCAACCACCAGTATACACGAGTAAACAGCAGCTTAACTCTGCCAGAAAACAAGCGTGTTCCCCCAAATGTCAACCCTCCTCTTCCTGTTTCTAATGGAACTGCAGATGGCAGATTTTCCGCCGCTGTAGAGAAGATTTGATTGATCCGGTACCCTCTGTTCTCCGGTGATGGCTGAGCTGTGTCGGTTCCACAAGAAGTGAAACTACAGGTTTGTTCCAGTTTCATCATCACGACGTTATCTGTGCTCTCTCTGTCTCTCTTTCACTACTACATACACGATATTCCCAAAAGTATTTGCTCATCCATCCAGATTATCAGAATCAGGTGTTCCAATCACTTCCATGGTCACGGGGGTATAAAATTAATCACTTAGACATGCAGACTGTTTCTACAAACATTAGTGAAAGAATGGGTCTCTCTCAGGAGCTCAATTTCCTCTCTCCTAAATATTCCAGTCAACTGTCAGCTGGATTATAAGGAAATGGAAGTGTTTGGGAACGACAGCAACTCAGTTGCCAACTTTCTGCAGAGTCAATCACTACAGACCTCCAGACTTCATGTGTCCTTCAGATTAGCTCAACAACAGAGCAGAGAGCTTCATGAATGGGTTTCCATGGTGACGCAGCTGCATCCAAGCCAGACATCACCAAGAACAATGTAAAGTGTCAGATGCAGTGGAGTAAAGCAGCCACCACTGGACTCTAGAGCAGTGGAGGAACGTTCTCTGGAGTGAAGAATCACACTTCTCCATCTGGTGATCTGATGGAAGAGTCTGGGTTTGGTGGTTTCCAGGAGAACGGTACTGGTCTGGCTGCATTGATCCAAGTGTAAAGTTTGGTGGAGGGGGGATTATGGTGTGGGGTTGTTTTTCAGGAGCTGGGTTTGGCCCCTTAGTTCCAGTGAAAGGAACTCTGAATGCTTCAGCACAGACCAGACATATTTGGACAATTCCATGATCCCAACTTAGTGGGAACAGTTTGGAGCTGGTCCCTTCCTCTTCCAACATGACTGTGCACCAGTGCACAAAGCAAGGTCCATAAAGACATGGATGGAAGAGTCTGGTGGATGAACCTGACTGGCCTGCACAGAGTCCTGACCTCAACCTGATAGAAGACCTTTGGGATGAATCAGAGCAGAGACTGAGAACCAGACCTTCTGGTCCAACATCAGTGTTTAACCTCACAAATGTTCTTCTGGAAGAATGGACAAAAATCCCATAAACACACTCCTAAACCTTGTGGACAGCCTTCCCAGAAGAGTTAAAGCTGTTCTAGCTGTAAAGGGTGGACTAACGTCATATTGATTAGGAATGGGATGAACTAAAGCTCATATGTGAGTCAAGGCAGGTGAGCAAACACTTTTGGGAATATAGAGTATGTGTCCTGCTGCAGCCCTGGTACACCTGCTGATACACCTGCTGATCACAGCTGTGTTTAACATGTCAATACAGTTTTCATTCCTAAGTTATTATTTTCTCCTAAGTAATTTCTTCCTGGAGTAAACATGCGTTCTCTAAATCATTTCAGCTTTTATTAAACAAAGTCATTTGGTTTTTGTATTTACATGAAAACGTTAAATTAATATCATCTCCATATGTGCATGTTTGTAGGAACACCTGAGCATGTGATGCAGGACAACAGACATTAGCTTCATCTCAGGTCTCTGGCAGTAATCAAACAGATCAGGGTCTGACATCATTCCAGTGCACATGTAGTTAAAATACTATACAATACAATACAATACAATACAATACAGGTGGGCTTTTGAAAGACATTTTGAACACTAAAATGGAAAGAAAATGAAGATGTTTTAAATAACAAACACTCACTGTGCACAAGAGCATTTGACACTTTGTTCATGTACAGGATGAACACCAGCAAGACGCTCAGGAGTCTTTGTAGTAATTATTGAAGTTGATGCGGAGCAGGAAATCCTCCAGATGAGGCTGATAACCTCTGTTCACCAGTTTAGTCACCACTGGGGAAAGAAAACAGACACTGGTTAATGCCTCAACCTCACTTCAGTAACTGCTAATTAAAATGGAAAGTGAACATTTGTATAGCGGTACTGTAGCCCTGCTAACCATCCAAGTAGCCTGGCCAACTGTCCTAGTTTTCTCCCTCTACAATACAAAAAATGATCCTGGTTTCTCAGGATACAACTTTGCTTTCCAGGAGCTGGACAAACTAAACATGTGACACGGGCAGAGCGGCAACGGACAAGATCCAAAATGGAGTGTTGTGGAGTAGGAAAGTCAGTAACAACGGGTGAAAATTTCCTTGATCCAAGGTGTTATTAGCAATTCTGCAGCCATCTCGGTTGCTTTGAATTCTGGTTCCTGGATGCTGTAGAACGAGTCATCACATTAAGCCCGCCCCTGTCCCACTACGATTGGTTCAGTCCGGACAAAAATGGCTGTGAATGGGACGAGCAGCAGACCCACATCTGAGGAGAATTTTCACAAAAACAACAGGTGTGTCTGGCCAGGCTCTCATCAACATGCACGTGCCGTATAAAAATGGCTTTCAATTAATCAGGCTGAACATCTCCAAGTAGAAAGGTCTCAGTACAGTGTTTTAATGATGATTATTGTTCACTGATCACACAAGTTATTCATTTGATTGAAGATAGTACACCAGCTATCCTCCTTTGGTCTTGATGATTTTCATTTGTGATAGATGTATGATAGTTCATGCAATTCCACCAAAGTCAGGTCTGTTTTCTTTTCCTTTTTTTTTATTATTCTTCAAATTCGACAGCATTTTTTTTTTCCTAAGAACTCATTAGTTTTAATCCAGAAGCACTCTTCTCCCACAGTTCCTTTGAATCAATGATAAACCTTTCAGTTTGGGAACATTTCCTTTCCTGCTCCTTCATTACACTAAAAAGGCTACTCCTTTCACAGAATCAGACACTTTCTGTGCCCATTATTCTAGATGGTTTTTATATTATTGTCTCAGCAACTCACTCACTGAATGTCAAGTTTATAATTTCAACATCCCACTCAGTTTCACAACTGACTGATTCAGTTGTTTCTAAAAAAAAAAAAAAAAAAGAAAGACAGTTCTGTGTTTTCTGACTACGTGGATGTCACTAAAGAGGCCAAACCTTCATTAGGCTAGTTGTGAAATGACATTTTCTGGCCTTACCTTTGAAAAGGAAGTGAGAGTAATACTTGAAGGTGTTGTAGGACTGCTGCATGGCGATGAAGCTGGGGTGCACAGCCTCCCCCTGCTGGTTGTCCCAGGCCTGTGCGATCAGCTGAGCCCGAAACTTGAGGATCAGGCTGAAGATGCTGTGGATGATGTTCATGACCGGAGCTGCTTTCTCAGTCAGAAGAGCCCTGGGAAGGACGCAGAAAGGAAGACTTCAAAGTTTAGGGAACTTTAAAGTGAACTTTTCGATGACTTTTCAGACGTGGTAAAATTATAATACACACAGTGTCATCTGGAAAACCTCTGCAGACTGAAACATCCTGGGACTGAATTGTTCACTGGGTTTACACGTTAGACTCTGAGCCCTCTGGGATTTGATTTAATGCATTACCAGGAGGATGAATTCATCTAATAAGAAATGATGGTAGCAAAGCATACCACTTTTATACAGAGGCTACACTGAGGCTTTGTCTGGTATAACTACAGTGGAAATCATGACGTGTAAAGGATTCTTGCAAAATAATATGAAGCTGACATGTGTTTTTTAATGAAAAATTAATTTAAAAAAAAAAAGGAAAAAATTAATTTAAAAAAAAGGAAAAAAAAAAAAAGACCCAGCATTGGTTATCAGAGGGTATATACTGAAATCAGATCAAATTGGTGCATCTGGATTTCATCAAGTCATATCCAGTAACCCTACAGCCTGTTATTTAGATACATGTACTGCTCCAAAACTAACTTTTAGTCAGCTAAACATTGAGCCAGATCAAGAGACAATGTTTAAACTGTCATTCAAGCAAAAACAACAAATGGTATGCAGTTTCAAAATATCAAAACTGAACCTCAGGAATTCAGACAGCCATCCAGAGGCAGCTCAAAGGACCAATGATACTAGAACTGTGAACACAAAAGGTAGAAAAATGCATAATATTCACTTCTAATTTACAAAAAATAAGGATGTTAAGCACCTTGGCATGGAAATAAAAGGGCTTTACAGCTTGATTTAATCAACATAGTTGCAGCTCTGCAGGCCAACCAGAGAGTATGAATGATCCCAAACAAAACTGTTTTCAACCTGGAATAAAAATATTTCATTGCATTTAAGTTTTGTTAAAACATCCACAGGTTTCAGTCTGATCAAGATGAGAAAAATGTGAATCGCATCCCTCCAAGTTTTACCGTTGTGTAACATCTGGGCCTTCTGCATGTTAGATGATCCACTGAACAGACTGGTGCATACATAAAAAGCATTAAAAAGGATCCCCAGAGACATAATACAACATACTGCAGTGGGATTACCGCTCATTTCATTACGGCGCTCATTTTGGCATGCACAGGAGCTAATAAAGTCATCCCATTCCAGTTTCTCTAGTGCTTGTACTAACCAGCACGAATCAGCCCCCTTGAGAGTCTACAAGACATTAACATCTGATTTACAGACGCCTTCCATCCTCCCTGATCCTCTTCTTTATTCTGTACATTGCAAGTAAAGGTTTATATAAGAGTCTTTATACCCCTGCAATCAGACTACTAAATAAGCAGACTTCACACACTACCTCCATACAAATGCACTCAGATAAAACTCTTAGTTTCATTGCTCTGTCTAACTCTGTGTTACTGCTGCGTATACGATAAGAAGCGTCTTGAATTAATGAGCAGGTGGAATAACGGGTTGGCCGCTCTGAATGGTGCTGCTCAAAGTGTATCATTTCATTTCTATTCTTTCCGTCAACAACACATCACGTTTTGGAGAACATGGGGTGGATCTGCTCCAGTTCTGTGTAAAGTGCAGGCGACGGTGTAGATTTGGAGCGGCACCAGGCTCAGCTGATCTTTTTCTGTGATTTTCAGGACACCTTTATACAAGCATCGGGAACAAATGACGGAGCACCAACAGTAGCCCCACCCCCCCCACCCCCCTCCTGACAAGTCTGGCATTGTAAAATATATCACCGCTGTGTCATAGAGTGTGTGATATAACGAAAAGCCCTCCAGGTGCTTTGTGGGCATTAGATTCTGTTTTGACCTAGTTTAATACTCAAGTATTAAAATGTCACCTCTCCTTTGTTTGATTCTTTACAGCAAAATTTAATATATTCAGGATAAATTCAATTCAATTATACTTCATTAATCCCTGAAGGGGTACGTTAGCTCCTGCGAAGAGCCATATTTCTTATTGTCAAACTCATCTTGTATCCCTCATGCAATGTAACCCGAGCTGCATTGCTGAAGGTGCACAAAGCTGTGGTGCAAACAGAGATATATTTCAAAAATAAATTAATCATAAAAAACATTTTTTGTAACATGCTCTTGCAGTTTAGGTCACTGATGTGGTTGACCTGCAAGTTGTGCTTTAAATTACACATCTGCATTTCCTGTTCTCACCTGAAGATGGCTCTGTTGAGATAGTCTGCGTGTGTGCGGTGGATGGCGTCCAGGTCGTTGGCTGTGGCCAGTTTGGCTGTGAACTCACTCCAGGACACTTGCAGGATCTGATTAGCGATGTAACCCTGTATGACTTTGACAAAATGCTGCATCTCGTGCCTGTACAGCTGCAGCTGGCGGAACTGCACCGAGCGGCCTGCACCTCTAACCAGCGCTGAGAGACGGGAGGAGGGCAAGCAAGTCAGCGTTAGTGCAGCAGAACCCACAGACACAAGGATTCATGACTAGCATCACTGAATGTCAAAGCCTCTTTTATATGTTCTCTGATCCACAGTTGACAATGACTTAAGGACTCTGGAAAACAGTTAACACACACATTTTTGCTTTCTTTTCACACCATTCTCATTTTTAGTTGAGAAAAAAAAAAATCACTGTTTTTTCATAAATGCTGATTAAATAAATGCAGGCAACATGTGCATCATATTCCTTCCTTAAAACCTGCTCAGCCTGTGATTGGTTAGTGGGAACGTCTTAGAATTTAAATATAGTTTTCTTACAGTGAAATATTGGGAATAATTCATTAAATAAGCATACAAAGAATATCTTAGTGTACACAATACACCAAGATATCAAGACATTTTACAGAGGAAACAAACTGAAGTATTTCTCCTCTTTCGTTTCGTTTAATGGTGTTGCTGTGCAGGTAACAGATAAACTGCACATTTTTTTTCTGTGTTGAAACCTGTTTGCAAATGTTTTAATAAGGCCAGGTGAGTTTTTTCTGACCTGGTTTCTAACATCTAAGTTCTGATGGCTGACCGTATTCTGACAACCATCTTATTTAAAAAAAAAAAAAAGAGAAGATTCTTTTACAAGTAAATTCATTTATAAGTGTTTTATAAGACAAATTAAACACAAACATCTATACTTATATGCAACAGACGTGACAGTAACTGACCCGTCACTCAAACCAATTTCACTGCTCAGTCGTCTTCACCTGTTGTTTCCCCACCTGTCTCTACTCCACGCCTAGCTGCAATCCAGGTGCAGTTTTTAAAATTTCACACAGCTGTTGGAAGGCGGGGAGCCTCCCATCTGAATACAGCACTTCCAACGGCATCTATGCTGTGCTAAAAAACAATGCTGGTGCTCCCCCTCGTGAGAAAAAGAACGTGAGGAAACAGGAAAAGACTGATGTGGGAACACGAGACCCTCAGATCCAGAGTTTGGGGAAAAACAGGCTTGTGACTTGAGGTGTTGCGGCTCTATTTCTCATTACTGATAGAAGCGAGACAGGCAACGGGGCAGAAAAAGAGGGGGAAGACACGGGCCACGGGTCTGGACTCTAAACCTGCGCTGTCTGCATGAGGAATGGCGCCCGCTCATGCAGGTGAGCCATCCGGCACCCCGTGCCCTCATTTTGATCTTACTTTGACTGCAGCGGGCCGGTGAGGTCACTGAGCTCTGCGCCGTTCTTTTCTTGGCGCAGCAGCACACCGTCATCACACAGGAACAAGCCACTGACATAAATGGGTTTTACACCTTGGCTGCAGGTGCAGTCACTGCTTTGTGTGTGCAAGAGGCATTACCCGTGTGCTCTGAACGCGATGTGACGCGCTCATAGCTCAAAATAAATGTTACTGGACTTGAATTAGTTCACAGTAAGTGTGTTGCCCTAAAATGAGACTGAAGTTATCCCCCCAGCAAGAAAGCAACTTGGTCCCCTGTGGATCATTGTGCTCTGTAGATTGATCATCTGTTCTGATCAGCCTTTTTAGTGAACATCAATTAAAGACAACAATCAATGACTAATCAATCAAATGATTTGGGACAATGTCCAAAGACAATCAATGCCTGGTTGGTTGGAGCACCTTTACTGTTTTTTTTTTTTTTATTATCACATTGTGATAATTTAATTCTTTGTCACAGCTGAAGTCTATGGCCCCGATCGTACACTTCCCTCTAGCCGCTACCCCGCAAATTTAGGAACCTCCGCTAACCGCTAATGCAATCTTCCGCTCCCTAAAGCCGCTACCGCTACCCCCGTTATGCCGACTCCGACTTACCCTTACTCATACTGTAGGTGTGGCAATGGGCGTGTCTTTTGCCCTTTCCGTAAACTCTGTATCTTGTGATCGCTACCCGCAATCCGCATGTCGCCGCGTCCAAATGGCATCAATGTGCCTCCACCTGGTCACATGTGGACGTGCACAAACGGCTCTACCTCTCGAATTAACTCTCGTATAAAAAATGTGATTTGGCCTCAGTTGAACCCCTGAGAGATCGTCTTAATCGGCTTACTCGCCACTTAACACATAGACGACCAGAGTGTGTTTACTGGATGCGCACCAACTATCAGGGACTTTCAGGTAGCTGATAGGAATTGTCTGTGTAAAAATATTTATATGTATATATCAGTGCAGAGGAGGAGGAGGAGGAGGAAGGTAGAGGAGGAAGCTCTACAGCAGAGTCCCAGACGAGCTGCGCATGAGAGCTGCTCCGATCTGGATGAAAAGACGCTCCATCGCGGTTTGCAGGTAGCGCAACCAGCTCTTAAAGGCAATGGCTACTGACGCACTGATTGGTTTAACAGGTGGAACGCTCTAACCACTCCTATGCATAATGTAGCGGGTAGTGCAGGTGGGATAGCGGGTTAAGCAAGGTGGAAGATTGTGTTCTTTGCGGGGGAACGTCCCTCCCGCTACCCACTATCCCTTAATAGCAGCTTTAGGAGATCTGGTGGAAGATCGGGCCCTATATCTTTCTAATAAGTTAATAGATGGTTTATTTGCCCACATCAGTAACGACGGTTACTGAATCAAAATAACATTCCCCTCTGAATATTGTATAAGCAGCTGAAGCACAACAGGAACGATCTTATCTCTTCCTCCTTGGAGGTAAGGTGAAGTGTTAGCAGGGGACTGAATCAGCAGCTCCTGTCTACTCACCTGTTCTCTTCAGGTGAAACCAGACGTCCCGCAGGCTCCACACCATGTGTTTGAGCTGGAGCAGGAACGAAAACAAGCGGTTTTGTACTTGTTCATGCAGCTGTCTGTGATGATGATATTCAACGGCCAGTCCACCTGGAAGGAGACATGAGGGAAAGAAGAATTAAAAAAAAAAAAAAAAAAAAAAGACAACGGAAGGAGAAAAATAAAACAAAAGCGTGAAGCTGCCAGAGCTTGTGAGTGGGAAGGAAATTACAGGAAGGTGGAACGAGAGTCGAGAAAAAACAGGTAAAGGGAAAGTGATGGATGACACAAAGAGAGAGGAGGAAAGTGTGAATACAGCGACGTTGATAAAGGAGCTGAGAGTGTTGAGAGGGAAAGATAGAGTGGTGAGAAATGTGGGCAGAGGTGGAGGAGGAAGAGAGAGAAGAAATATGGTGACAGAGGTAGCAAAACCTGGAGCAAGCAGTAAAGATAAGAAGGGGGGGGATGGGAGCTGGAAAGGTACAAGATGGAGATTCAACAACTACACGAGCAGTCATTAGAAAAAGGAGAGCTGTGGACAATATGTGCACCATTAGTCACTCTGCATGCCACCCAGAAGACACAAGTTCAATAATTCTATGAGGCTGAACCACTTAAAAGCATGATAAGCTCATTTACCACATCCAGAGCAGTGTGTCAGAAAATGACAGGACGAGACAAACACGGCCATGTGAGGATACTCATTTGCACATTTT